>CATQJL010000223.1:6559450-6577020 GCA_958299035.1 Cylicocyclus nassatus | reverse complement strand
AAGAATTCGTTCAATTGTGCCTGAATTGTGGCCAAAAAAGTTAAAGCAACGAAATTTCGATTTTGAGTGCAGCTGTGCTAGATGCTGGTGAAATTCTCACAGACGAGATAGAAGCACAATTTTACCGCTGTTGGAAAGTACATGAAGAAAGCTTTCCTATGATATGCCCAATCTATAATAAGAAGAAAAGGTTTTCAGTTGACAGTGTGTAAATGACTAAAAGACTCCCTTTCGTTTCTGCCCTTAGACGGAGGTAAATGTGTTTACAGACCTTCTCCTGTACTCCCCACTGAAGAAGGAAGGTCAGTAAAACTTTTTTCATACTGAGAAGTAAATTTGTTTAGGAGTAAAAAGAAGGTACATAAAATTTTTAAAAATAAGGTCCCAGAAAGTTGTGTAAGTAAGAAGTATTATCAATGCAGGTGTCCCAAAAAGATGTGCACAATGTCTAATCACCACTAACTCTCTAGCTTTTAGGTCTTTCCCAGGCTTGAGGTACCATTCTGTAGAGCGAGGCTGAACTTAGATTCTTATATATAAAGCTGAGTGTCTGTTTGTATGTTTGTCTGTCTGTATGTCTGTCTGTCTGTCTGTACGTATGTTCCGAATAGAAAATTCTTTCTGAACCGATCCGGACCAAACTTGGCACACATACACTACGGGCCCCGGCGGGTGTCATAGGCTACTTTTCGTCATCGATCGATATCGATTTTATCGATTTTTATCGATTTTTTTGCTGAGTTCACCTACGGGGCTGGGAGTTGGCACAGGGGGGTAATCGAGCATGGGGATTCCGAATACAATATTGGTTTTCAGGATTATCGATTACTTTTATCGATTTTATCGATTTTTTGCAAAGTTTGAGCTACGGGGCTGGGAGTTGGCACAGGGGGGTAATCGAGCATGGGGATTCCGAATACAATATTGGTTTTCAGGATTATCGATTACTTTTATCGATTTTATCGATTTTTTTGCAAAGTTTGAGCTACGGGGCTGGGAGTTCGCACAGGGGGGTAATCGAGCATGGGGATTCCGAAAACAATATTGGTTTTCGAAATTATAGATTACTTTTATCGATTTTAGCGATTTTTTTTGCAAAGTTTGAGCTGGGAGTTGGCACAGGGGGGTAATCGAGCATGCTGATCATCCCCAAGGGGGATGATCAGCATGCTCGATTACACCCCTGTGCCAAATCCCAGCCCCCTAGCTCGAATTTTAAAAAATCGATAAAATCGATAAAAGTAATGGACGATCTTGAAAACTAATATTGTATTCGTAATCTGCATGCTCGATTACCCCCCTGTGCAAACTCCCAGCCCCGCAGGTCAAACTTTACAAAAAAATCGATAAAATCGATAAAAGTAATGGACGATCCTGAAAACTAATATTGTGTTCGTAATCAGCATGCTCGATTACCCCCTGTGCAAAATCCCAGCCTCGCATGTCAAAATTTACAAAAAATCGATAAAATCAATAAAAGTAATCGATAATTCTGGAAACTAATATTGTATTCGGAATCCCCATGCTCACTTCCCCCCCCCCCCTGTGCCAACTCCTAGCCCTGTAGGTGAATTCTGCAAAAAAATCGATAAAAGTCGGTAAAATCGACATCGATCGATAACGAAAAGTGGACTGTGACACCCGCCGGGGCCCGAAGTGTATGTGTGCCAAGTTTGGTCCGGATACGGCGGAGCCGGGTAAGCCAGCTAGTATACAGTATGGCGCGAATCACCAACCACTCTCCATTACTGTAAGATTACGGTAAGAACTTCGAGAAGGATTTTAGGAAGTTGAAAGCGATTTTTGCTTCAAAAGGAAAACAATTAAGCCAGAAACTCTTGCACTGGACTAATCGAAATCGCTAATTCTGAACATGAAATTTGCACTTTACTGTAATGCTTCTTTCATGAGTTATTTCAGGTTTAGTGTAACAACTGTTTTTCCAATATTAGTCGGAAGTGTGATTATACCATTTACGCCTGGAAATCTTGCTACACAAATTTTCAGATTTTTTGGAATTTTTCTCATTAAAAGGCCTACTTCACATTGGCGCTGTATGCTGAAAGTTCATACCGTAATCCTACGGTGATGAAGAAGGGTTGATGATTCGCTCCATGCTATAAATCTAAGTTCAACCTCGCTTTACAGTATGGCCTCAAGCTTGGCGAAAGACATGAAAGCAAGAGAGTTATTGACGATCAAATGGTTGCACATCTTTTTGGGACACCCTGTATATTACATGGATATGCACTGCGAACGGCAATCAACGACCACTTACTAGAAGTCGTCGCTAGGTTTTTAAATTGTGGGATTGTGTACTCCTAAATGCAATAATCGAATCAAATGAGTCTCTAATAATTGACTGACTTTAGCTGGACCTAAAGACAATGCCTGGGCAAGGTGAGGGTATTGGGACTTTGGTGTTATGCGGAAGTGAGCCCTTGCAAATGCCACTGCGCAACTGCGAGTTCATAGCTTTTGAATAGAAACCCGGTTGAAAGTTGGGAAACCTACGCCTTGAGGGCGGGGCTCTCTACCGATGAATTCCTACTCTGCGGCAGAGTACGCATGGCGCCACAGTCAATGTCGTAAGATTCCGAGCGACACTACGTCTCTGCATTGGCGGGAGCCATCCAGTTTCATATCGTAAGGCTTTGGAAGACGTATGTTCTCGCCATTTTTGCGCTCTCTAAAGTGGATTTTCGGACTCGGCTTTGCGGATAACCCGGGTAAGCAGCTCTATTAGGAATTAAGTTCTTGCCTGGACACTGCCTTTGAACAAACTTTTAAATTCGTTTCAGGATGGCACCGACTCCTGCAATCATGCAAAGCTCTATATTTATGACTAGTTGACTTACCCGGCTCCGCCCGGCCCTGTCATTATTATATTCGTAATCAGCATGCTCGATTACCCCCCCCCCATGCCAACTCCCAGCCCCGTAGCTCAAATTTTGCAGAAAATCGATAAAATCGATATCGATCGATGGCGAAAAGTAGCCTATGACACCCGCCGGGGCCCGAAGTGTAATATCTCCTCCATGACGAAGGCGGTCGCCCAAATAGGTTGAGAGCATGCAAGGCTGACGCGCACGCGGCGCGCGGGCAATTGTCAACCACGGGTCGCGCGCACGCTCGCGTCAATGACCGCTGACAGAGCGTGCGCGCGCCCTGTGGTTGACAATTGCCCGCGCGCCGCAGCCTTTCATGCTTTCAACCTATTTGGGCGACCGCCTTCGTCTTGGAGCAGATATTATGTGTACCAAGTTTGGTCCGGATCGGTTCAGAAATAGAATTTTCTATTCGGAACATACGTACAGACAGACATACAGACAGACAGACAGACAAACAGACATTCAGCTTTATATATAAGATGCACATGCAAGGTGCGCCAAAAAAAAGAACAACACAACGTACAATTTGATCCGATTGAAACTGTTCCTTCGCTAGACTGAGCAGGACGCTTTTCTTTTCTGGAAGGTGAGCGATGGGCGTCGAGATCCTTTTTTCACACCCGGACGCGGAAGAGTGAAAGCACCTGCCTGTATGACCATCTTAACCGGACGAATTTGCCAGAGACCTGGCGAACTGGGAGGGGGACGTCAAGGAAGAGATTTTACTAATCTTCGACATCCTAAACAACTATTCCATGCAAAGAGAGTAGTTAGACCATGTGTCACCACAACCCTCAGCAAATTAAGGGCCGCATGCACTAACCTCCCCGCTGGGGAGGGGATCGCAGCTTAAAAGAAAGCTTTATATTTCGAAACTCCAGATACCTGGATTTCACGTTGTGTACCTATCCGTAAGTATTCCTACTATCCTTCACTATGAACATGTTGAAGAGGAGTGAGAAGCTGTACGAACCGCATTTTCCAGCTTTTGTATGATCCCTGATGATCCCCGGCGCTTTTCTATAAAGTCATTTTTCTTTCTCCGAAGTCAACGAAAACTTTCCAAAGCTGTACTGAACATCTAACACAACAGTGCTAAGCATGTTGCTGATGAGAACAAATGAGTTTTTGAAAAGTCGAATTTTTTGGTAAACCTCAAATTTCGACCTGTGTACCATCGAAAATTTCATGACTGCAAAACATCCTTTGTTCTTATCACGAACATGCTTAGCACTGTCGGGTTGGATAATATGTATGCACAACTTTGGAGGTTTTTCGTTAACTTCGGAGAAAGAAAAAAGACTTTAAAGAAAAGCCTCGGGGATCATCAGGGATTATACAAAAGCTGAAAAATGCGGTTCAACCAGCTTCTCGCTCCTCTTCAACATGTTCATAGTGAAGGGTAGTAGGAACACCTACGGATAGGTAGACAACGTGAAATCCAGGTATCTGGAGTTTCGAAATATAAAGCTTTCTTTTAAGCTGCGATCCCCTCCCCGCGGGGATGTTAGTGCATGCGGCCCTAAGACTCTAACAAGGGAAGTTCGCCGAATCGAAATGGCCGATTGATACGTGGTATACACCCGGACGCGGGGCTCGGGAGGTTAGTATCAAATGTGCGCCCATTAGCTGCGACGCGTTATTGTGAAGCAAGTTATGGCCCTACGAAGTTTTTGGCATGTGTGCATGTCTAAAGTACGCACAAATGCTATGATTGTGGTCCTGTGGTGTAGTGGTTAGCGTCTCGGATTCACAGGTAACCGGTGAGGGTTCGAATCCTGTTGCTGTCCACATGTTTTGCGTTCTTCTCAAAATTCATTATTTACCTGTTTTATGCATTACTGACGTAAAATATGACACATACGGGTGGTTAAGCTCTACTAATTATACATCCTGCCGTGTCATTCTCACAAGGTAGCCCATTAACAAGAATCAATAGTACGGCGTGATACAACTTGGAGATTGTCAAGTAAATACTACGTGCAATCGAAGAAAGTATCGTCTGCGCCCCAGAGAGGTTCCCATAGGCACCACGTCATCTCGCTGCCTTTCGCACTTTTGAACGTGTTAACCTCAGGCACTTCCGTTGAAATCTCAGGAGAAACATGTCAAAAAGAGCGAAAGGCATCGTCGCACCACGTACGCACGCTGGTTCACATGGGAACCTCTCTGGGGCGCAGACGGTATGTGGGAGTGAGGATTTGGCAAACCTTCAAAGTCAATTGAAAAGCCGTCGCTAAAAAGTCGTTGCTATGTTCTACGAAATTTTTACATATGAAGCATTGGTCAAATTTTCGTGAGAAAAATCATTCCGTAACCCGTGTGTGTCATTTTTTACCTCAATAATACATAAAACAGGTAAAAAATGATTTTTGAGAAGAACGCAAAACATGTGGACAGCAACAGGATTCGAACTCTCACCGGTCACTTGTGAGCCCGAGACGTTAACCACTACACCACACGACCACAATCGGAGCGTTTGTGCGTTCTCTAGACATGCACACGCCAAAAACTTCAGAGGGCCATAACTTGCTTCACAATAACGCGTCGCAGCTAATGGGCGCACATTTGATACTAACCTTCCGAGCCCCACGTCCGGGTATATACCACGTATCAATCGGCCATTTTGATTCGGCGAACTTCCCTTGTAAGGCCCGTATGCGCGTACATCCCCGCGGGGAGGGGAGGGGATCTGAGAGGGGAGGCACCATATCTCGCTGCTCTAGATCTCTTTCTTCTTTCTTCTCTATCGTGCTTATAAAATTTCCCATACCCTTATACCTGCGCATAATGGATGCCAGGTTACTGCTATACAAGATTAAATATTCATTATTTCTTCCGATCCCCTGGCGATCCTCAGGGGATCATCTCACATTTTCAAAGTCATTTATCTTCCTGAAAAATCAATGAAAACGCTGCAAAACTGTACTGAAGATAACTACGATACTGCTGAGCATGTTTTCGACAGAAGAAATGGAATCTGAAGATTTTAATTTTTTCGATAATCCCTGGCCCGCGAGCAGCGGTTCATCGAAGATTTTGATATTTTGAGATTTCACTCATTTCTACCATAAACATGTTTAGCACTGCTGTAGTATATCCAAGTACAATTTTAGAGCATTTTTATCGAGTTTTTAGGAAGATAAATAGCTTTGAAAATGTGAGGTGATCCCCTGGGGATCCCCAGGGGATCAGACGAAATAGTGAATATCTAATCTTGTATGGCAGTAATCTGACATCTGTTATGCGCAAGTATCAGTATATGAGAACCTTCAAAACCAAGACAGAGAAAGAAGAAGAAAGATACATAGACTAGCGAGATATGACGCTTCCCCTCTCAGATCCCTCCCCCCCCCCCCGCGGGGATGTACGTGCATACGGGCCTAAACGTTGACTCCTCAAATCTTCAAATCTTCAGAGTTTCGGAAACGTTGATTGTATTTATTGTTTTTTTACAAAACTCAGCAGAATTTACACAGGAAAGTAAATCAAACAGAACCCTGACTTCTTTTCAATGCAATTGAATGCGGAACGAAATCTATACCAACCACCTCCGCTTAGTGAAGAAGAAGAATACGAGTTGTATCTGCTATAATGCTCCACGCGGTCCAGAAATGAAAACGTACACGGCCTTTTTTATCGGAGCACCTCTCTACCGAGCTTCTGCGAGCCGGAGGACACCACCTAATTACTAAATCCGCGGCAAAAACATCTTACCTTCAGAACCTCAAAATCTCCTCTATAGAGAGGGGAAAAGAAAGGATCTCTGAAATTGCCGCCTAAGGTAAATGCTAGACTAAGCGACTATTTTGTTCAGCTGCAGAAGGCGCGCAGAATTAACGTATTCTGCACGCCTTCTGCAGCTGGACAAAATAGTCGCTTATCTGGCGCCTACCTAACGTGCCTGCTGAGTGTGCTTTGAAAGTATTTCTCAAATAAAGCCTCCTCCTTTCAAAACCAACTGGCTTTCGCAAGCAATCCAGCTGTATGGAACGCATACAGACCCTCGAGAGCCACATACTCGGGAGTACCGCCTGCCTCTCGTTCCAACCGTCAACTGCGAGAAAGTCATTGGCGCTTCGAAGCATACGCCATCCGTCAGCGATAGTCGACCAAGGAGTGGACCCAGCTTATTTGAGGACATTGACGGATACTACAAGGATTGTAAATTAACGATGCAATGCAACTCCTAAGCCTCTTGTCCATCCTATTTGGGAAGGGGGTTTGACTGTGTGATATCATCATCAAAGCCGTTCACCGCGGCCTGACTGTGAACGATGAAGAAAGTAAATGGAAATTGAAATTGCATACAAGTTTATGGAAGATTCCTCTCAAACCTTTGTTTTGCGGACGACATTGTTCTTTTTTGGAGCAGTATCACTGGAGCAGAGACGTGAGAAAACGACTAGACAAAGTAGGAGAAAGATCGGGTGCGATCGAGTCGAAAGAAAACTCAGTTCATGGAGAACGCGATGAGCGGATGGAGGAAGGCACCTTCACACGAAGTCGTCTTCTAATGTTTATCAACCTACCATGAACATGGAGAACGACTTGAGAAAGTAGGAGAAGAAGAGCTGCCTGGTTCGCCTTCGGACCTCTGGAGGAAGCCAGACCAACTTACTGACCCTGAACCTGTATGTTTGACCCAACCGTTCTCCTGGCACTCTGTTATGCATTCGAGACCTGGACCGATACTGCAACCACGCCGAAAGTTTTATGGACCACCGCGGTTGGGTACAGTATTCCAGTTAGATTACCAGACACAAGCACATCTTGTTTATCCAGGATCTAACCTGCATCCAGGAAGTAACTTGCAAAACCGAGATTCCGATGAATCATGAGAAGAACACAGGACATTGGACACCAAGAACATCGGATGGGATTCTTCGCAAAGCAGAACGCTTTCGAAGAAGGCTACTATCGGGATGGGCAGAAGTTCTCGTGAAACGGATGGAGACCAGCCCAAAATTTTGCTGAGTGAGACTCCTGCACGGAGAGTGGAATTTGCGGATCCAACTACCAAAACTGTGGTTATGGGAAGCACAGGACAACAGCGAATGGCATTATCCGTGCCAGCGCCCGGCACGAGATGGGCAAATATCAAGCTAGAAATCGTTTTGGATGGAAAGCAAAGGGGATACCGTAAATATACGTCCACATGTACATACAGTCTGTTCGACAAGTTGCCACACGAGCGATATGCAAAAACACGATCTTGCTCGCGCGTCATCTTCAAGAAAGTTTTTTTCCATTTATTGCGAAATGTCGCTGTTACAGTACACACGTTACGATATGACTGAAAATTTGGAGTGTAACAAACATGGACTAAGAGGAGCATAGTGCAGAGTTTTGCGGAAAAATTGGCTTCTTGGTGTACGTTGGGCGGAGCATTTGAAGACATCTGAACACGTTAGTGAACTTGTTAGCCCTCTAGTGTAAAGCATTGTTTTTCGTTATCTCTCGCTATTAAAAATGCCGTTTGACAATAACATATAAGCGTGTTGAGGCAGTTTAGAGAGTATGAAAAACCATGCATTGCAGTAGAGGTTTGACAAGTTTACCAATGTGCTCAAATGTCTGCAAGTGCTCCGCCCAACGTACGCCAAGCAATTGATGATATTTAGCTGAAGGTTGTAGCGTTTTTTCTTAACATTTCCACTATCACAAATTCAGAAAATGGCTTGCTTGCAACACACAAGTGACGAGTGGCACGAAATTTGGTGCGTTACGCGCAGTTGGACTACGAACAAAGTATGAAAATTTATGAAAAACTTATGTGAATAAAGAGGTGCTTTATTCCAAATAGAGCAGTTGCCGACCTAATGCCCACCTGAGGTAGGCAAAACTTCGATCTCATATAAGTTTTTGAACATGTCTACATAATTCTGTTCTACACCTAAAGCTTAATAGATAGTAACATTTTGGTTTTAAAACTTCGCCTCTCCTCCTTGTGATAGGATCCGGGATAGCAACGACGCCGTTTCTTTTAAAGGCAGTGTCCGGGCAGAAACTCGATTTTGAGATTTTGTGCTTATACGGGCCTATTCCCCATGCTGAATCCGAAAATCCACATTGGAAAGCGCGAAAACGGCGAAAAAGGGCTCTAACACAGGAGGGGAATCAGCAGGTGGGCGGGGCTTGCCCCAGTGCGATTTCACGCTCCCAGCTCCCGGAGCGATTTTCTCGATTCCGCTAACAGTCCTAACATCGCTACCGGCCAAGTGCGAATGATTGACTTGAAACCGGAAGCGAGAAGGTCGCTCCGAATGTCGGGAACGTGAATTCGCAGTTGGGAGGACCCCGCCCACCTGCTCATTTCCCTCCTGTGTTAGAGCCGTTTTTCGCCATTTTCGCGCTCTACAATGTGCATTTTCGGATTCAGCGTAGCGAATAGGCCCAAGTAAGCACAAAATCTCAATATCGAGTTCTTGCCCGGACACTGCCTTTAAGAAAGAACGCGCTTCAATCGAATAACATACGAGTTGGCGAGATCAAGTGGGAAATCGTTAAACCGTTAGTGGCAAAGACGAAGTTGTTTCACCGATGTCCATTTGCCAGCCTCGTGCTGGCAAACCCTGATCTGTGCGCCTACACGGCACGTGACCAGGAATCTAATCGTAAGTATCTAACTGTAAGCATATGATTATCTTGGTATACTAAAAAAGAAGCGATGAGTGGAAGGTGTCATTTTCACCCATGATTAACTTTGTTCTAAAAATGGAAGTTTTTTGCAAGTAACAAAGTGCTTTTTGAACAGCTAAAAATTCGGCTTTGCATCGCTTTCAAATACTGGATTCACAAGTGCCGAAATTCCCACCATTACGTTTTGCACTTTGAGTGCTGCTATCCATAAACTAGTGTATATCTGCAGCGCGAAGAAACCTGAAACTCACAGTGTAGAGTTTACGACATGGTGAAAATGACATCAGACTCACCAGAAAAAACTTTCTACGGTATAGTCAATAGAGTCAAACACAATCCTTCATAGGGTCAGGCTGCTCTAATTTTTGTAGCTTTGGGCGGACCCAATTAAGTAGCTTTCGGTGAGGATAGATTATACCATTTCATAAGTAGTAGGTTTTGACCCTCTTTTGCCGTAGTAGGACCCAAGTCCTTCACTCACGGAAAGATTGTGGTTTCTTAAAGGCGTGAGACCATTTAAGCCCCATGCATTTTTTTATGCGAATTCACTTCCCGAGCGATCTGTCTTTGCCAGATATTTTTAAACCCAACACTGGCAGACCACGACTACGTAGCGTGTTTAGCTTTTGTAGTTCAATTGAATGCCCTATCTTTCTACATTCAGTTTGTGCTTACGATGAGTTACAAACGATTAAGTGTTGCAAAATCATGTGGCGACTGAGATCATGTAGTATGCCAGGGGCCCCTCTTAAAAGCCTTGTACAGCTTCGACACTGACCCAGGTATTTTGTGATGTATGATTATGTATAGTCGCACAAATGTGGCCGTAAAAACTCGAAAAGTAGGGTTCTCTTCAAAATATGCTGGTTTTTTCCAGCCTTTGACGCTATAAGGTTCTCAAGGAGGACCGTACGAAGAAGGGTAATACAGATAGGTGTGCGAAGTGCGGGGGTCTTTTTTTCAAAAATACATGTCTGACCTTCGCTTGACCCTTCTGGAAGGAACTCGCGAATTGCAATGTCATCTGATCATGACATTAGTATCAAAACATTTCAATCACAGATGAATGGTCGTTCCATGAGTTTGTAGCGTTTTCATAAACCAACGAAATGACAAAGTTTTGTCAAAATACAGTCGTTAATGTATTAGGTCGTTCCACAAGTTCGTAGCGTCTTTATAAACCAACAAAATCATCAATTTACAGTAAAAATCAGTCAAAAATATCCTTTTGTAGCGCACGACCTTTTGGCACATTCTTGTTAGCTTTTAAACCTCAATTTTTCAAACGGCGGCGCACCGGGCCGCAAGAAAGTCATCCAACCCAGCGCTCAAACTGCTACTAAATTCGAGACATGCAACATTCATGAGGTTTGCCAGAGAGTGGAGCAAATGATAATCTGATAGAGTGAGGTTTGGAGAGTACTTTGGGTACTGAAGTACTTTCTTGTCAAACCGTGGAGGACAGTTTTACGTTTGCCGTATGACGCCACATTTCGTCATGCAGAAAAACTGCCTAACGAAAACGAAAAAAAAACGAAAAAACAAAACGAATCTATCTGTTAGCCTTTTTCTGCGCTAGGACCTGGTCTAGACGGTGCAGGATTGCTTGCGGTATGGTTGACCATCGCCTACCTGTACAGAAATTTTCAGTGCAGAACGTCCTGCCGGTCCCCTGAAAAGTCTTGTTCAGGGACACCCTGCACAGCCCCTGATCTTTTGTAGCAATTCAATCCTTTTTTGCCTCATATTGATGTGCGAGCTCCATGTTCCATAATCGACACAAAATTTGGTGGAAGAGCGCTTCTTTTTATAAGGAAAAATGCGCAAATGCCGAAAATGGTCCTTTTTGCCTTTCAAGATTTCCATCTTTAGAAGCTGCGAGGTCCGAGTGAATCAGCTTCTCACCGGAATCAGTAGACGTATTTCAAAGAGCACAATCAGCCCTTCCAAATGATGTACGCTCCTTGCTGCAAATCAACCTCTCCTCAAAATGGGGACGAGAAGGAAAATGCTACGAACTTATGGAACGACCTAATAGTTTCGGCTGCTGCGCGCAAACTTCTACTCCCTTGCTGTCAGAATCGTTAAAAAGTCGTCTAACTAACGCCTCGGAGATAGTCTTTAGAATCGAAACAAGCACCGTTCAACGGTTTGCAATGGAGCGGTACAAAAGATTATCTGGTGGGGCTAGATCTGAGGAGTATATCGGATACTAATATGTCTCCCAGTCAAGTCTTGCAAGATGGTTTTAAGGATGTTTGCCATGTGGAGCCATACTTTGTCGTGCAGAAAAATCCACTAGACCTGTCTTTTGAGACGTTTTTGCAGTAGGAAATCGTTTAAACGGTGTGATTGGGTTGCGCCGGGTATGATCGACCGTTCTGTTCTTGTCTAGCAATTTTCAGTGCAGAACCTCCGCCCGTCCTGCAAAAAGTCTTGTTCAGGGGATGCCCAGCAAATTCCTGATCTTTAGAACAATCTCATCCTTTTTTGTCTAATCGACGGGAAAGCGCCATTTTTTATACTCGGCACAATAATCTATGCAAAACATTTTATTGTGAGAAAAGCAGATGTCGTAAATGTTCTTTTTGTCTTGTGAAAATTACACATTTGGAAACTAAGAAATCGAATCGGGTCAGCTTTCCGTCGCAACCAATATGTTGCTTGTAAAGAGCATGATCAACTCTTTTCAACGATATGCTCATCTTGCCGCAGAACAACTTCCTTTCAGAAGAAGAGGACAAAAAAAACGCTACGAGCTTATGGAACGATCTAAACATCTCGTCCTGAACACCTAGTTTCACAAAGAGTTCCCCGTCAGCTTGAGTAAACATTCTTGTTATATGCTCTGTCTCTGTGCCAGAGTATTGCAAGCCGTATGTTCTTTGCCTTCCCGCTAACAAAAGATTTTGAAATGAACCTATACTCAAGTGTGCAGAAGATTATACCCAGGGGGATTGATCGAAATACTTTAGGGTACTCCAAGTTCTTTTTTTGTGCTCTCTTAGGATTTTTCTAGACCATAGTTTTTAGCAGTGGTTTTAGTGGATTTCAGGAAAGCTCTCAAGCTTGCTAGAAAATTCTCTTATCCAGAATTTTGAGCGCTTTAGATTCTCAAGTGTTAGCATCTAGCTTCCGGATTTTGTACGATGAGCATATGATCTACTGCGTTTGTTCCCAGCTATGAAACATTTCTTTCTGACTATTTCAAATGAAATCCATGATTTTCTGTACCGCAAAGTAACAAAGGCGTGGCGTATTTTCGCCGAACGTCACCGGCAGCAGGAGCCAGGTTTTATTTGTATATTTAGCTGCAATCGCGAAGCTGAGAGCGGGGTGAGAGTGAGAGGAGATGGCCCTGAGGAGGCGTGGCGCTCCGGAGGTGCGGGGGATATCCAGTCTCGTCGATATCATTTTCCTTTGCTCTTCTTCCAACTCACTTTCTCAAGCGATTCTACCTGTGAAACAGGCAATTTATTCATTTAAGAGAATTTATTAGGTGATTTAGTGCCTAAAGAAGAGCAAAGTCGAAGCATAGGCTCGACTGGACTGAAGCGTCGCCATGGCTTCGATTGTACGCCAAAGCAAATTTCGTCATGTTTTCTGCAAACCGGTGAAGCATGAGCAGTGTATGTCGGATATACGAGTAAGTCAAAAAAACGAAATTGGATCTTTTATTGCTGGAGAGTAGATTCAAAAAATTATTATGCTAGAATTTTTTGGCCTGTTTTATTGTCGAAATTATTGGTTCATTGTCCTACCTTCAATAATTTGAATCCGCATCTGCTTCTAAAACTCTACAAATGTTTATGAATCAACTACAACTTTGTATCAGTCAGATTTGCTCGATTCCAATTACTTCAAACAACTAAACAATAAAACTTCAAGCATATAAAGTCTGCACCAAAAAATTGCGCATTTTCATTTGGGCCCTTTCCCTCACACATTAAACGAACGAAGTAAAGCTCATCTTTTCTTTTAAGCCTGGCACCATAAAACAAACGAGCTAAAGCGTCATAATTTCTGATTTGCTAAGCCATTGAATCTCTTTGAAATCCGATTCGCAGTGATTTTCCAGCCCCTTCAAATCCGATTTTCTCAGCTCTATGTATAATCCAATTTTTTGTGCCTAAGTCTATCTGGATTTCATTTTTGCTTTAGTCTATCTGGAATTTAAGCTTCAAGAAAATGAGCTTAAAAAAGCAAATTTTGAAATTCTGTTCGAGCTACAGCTACAAAGTTACCACCCTTTGAGCTGAGTGTGCAAAAAGATCATTTATTGAAGGGTTAAAAAATTATCGAAAAGATTTGCAAAAAGACCATTCAAATCGTAGAAAATGGTCATGCTAGCGCCAAGGTCAGTTAATGAGAAAAAATTCTGCGAATCAATTTAACACATTTTAGGTAAGCGAAGTCACATGGGATTCGTTGTTCTGCTCAGTCAATCCAAAATTTGTTGCCTTTATCACCAAAGGTGCCGGTGGTCCGTTTATGGTCATACCCGTCAACAAGGTAAGTAGCTCTTTTATCTGGATGTCTTATTTCTCTCAAATCTTTCTCTGTTTCCATGTTACTATTTATTCCTCTGTTCCCACTTTATTCCCACTATCAACTCAATCAATGCCGTCTCGTTCTTGTCCGCCTGTGCTGCTGTGTATTACAATGCGGCCCCGCTGTTGCAGCATCTTGACTAGTCCCCCCCGTGTACTTTTCATTCAGTTGCGAAATATAAATTTTGACAAAAAGATGGATACTTCGGCGTCTCGGCCAAGTAGTCGGGTAACTAGAACTGAAAATAAACTCATGAGCTTGCCGAGTTCACTCGAAACTGAGCAAGTGCGGCAGAAGCCCCGCTTTCCGACTCGACATATGTTTGAGCGGGGGCGTTGAGCGTTCTGGTGAAAACGAAATAACACCGGAGAACGCGTAGGGATGTCAATTTCGACGAACGCCATGTGTCCTGAAATTGCGTCGATGTATTCAAATTTGAAAAATTGTAATTTCTTGAGATCAACAGCAACAACAGCGAGAAGGTATCAAAATCAGAACTCGACACGAGGTGGGTTTCGAAAAAGACAAAAAACGAAGTTCTCCTTGACTTTCACGAATTTTTGAAGTCCCCTCTGACCCTAAACCCTGGACGTAAGAAAACGCGCGAAAACGAAACATCGACTAAAAAACTTCACAATTCTTGTGTCTTTTCGACTTCAAAAAGGTACCCCCTTTGCTTTTTTCCCAAAATGATATTCAGCTTGCTTACAAGCCACCTGTGCCGAGCCTTGATCCCGCTCATCCGTTTCCAGAAAAAAAGTTAAGTTGGATCATAAGTCCTGCAGTAGAAATACAAAAATTCGTTTTCAAAAGATTTAGCAAGATGTTTCAATTTATACCGTATACTTTTTACAACTTATGATAAATTTAGTAATTTGTTATGCGTATTAGAGGAACAAGATTATGAAAACAAAATTTAATATCGATCAAAAACTCGAAAATCAGAGCTTTTCTTGAATTCATCCGATCAGCGTCAAGTTCCCTCACTAAACGAATTATAAAACCGTAAAACCACAACTAAAAGTGATTTTTGAATTTGTTGCACTTTCTAGCGTTTTTGCCAACTGCGGATTAAAAAATTGCGATTTGACTTACATTACGTTTGCGTTTCTGCTTATCACTGTATCTTCTTGCTTGGAGCACACTCAACTTTCTCTTTCTAAGCTCTATTTTTCAAACGAATCCGTTGGGACTGAAAAAAAAATTGTCAAAAAATTTTGCTGCAAACTTATGGACCAACGTGATTTATAGTTTACCAGGGTTTCGACAGCTCAAAATACTTGAGGGGGGTGGGGGGAGGGGCAAATTCTTGGTTCAAAGGTTTTAGTGATTCTGTAAGCAGCATAAACCATTAAAGCTAATGTGCGATTTTGAATTCCCATGGTTGGAAGTGAGAATTCTCTTCGCACTTGCGGCCACGAAAATCTTTTTTTGCTCTCTTTCCCTGGAAAATCGTTTTTGCTTGCAGAAAGTGTATTCCCTTCAAAATAAAGATAGAACGGAGCAAAAATTCATTGCAGCTTTTTTACGAACTACTAATGCATAGTTTTTGGTCAGCCTAATAGATTTAGAGATAAACAACTACGATTTATTTTTAAACTTCAAACTCTAAATTTCAATGCATCATCTGTCTAGTCAATTGTATTCTATACTCAATATCGCTTCGTATTCTTCCTTCCCTCATTTGGATATCATTTTCAATTCTTATTGACTATGCATTTTCTATTCCAATAGTCTTCTTTGTTCCCATCTCATCTTTCACAGACTAGCAATTCGCAACATATTCTTCGTCGTCAAAAAATTTTGAAAATTGATTTATTACAAGAAAGATTTGCCGGAAATTCAGTTCTTAGGCGCAGAGCATCTCCAGAGGAACTAGTCTGTTGTTTGCTCGCTTCAATGTCGCATAGTTGACAGTTGCGAGAGGAACGTGGGGCAGAAGAGTTCCGCAAGAACTGGGATCCTCCAAGCTTGTTTATAGGACATCCATTGGTTTTCGATAGTGTTCTTTAGTAGCGCGTCGATTGCAGACTAATTATTAGTTCTTCTAGCAGTTGCTAGGGCCGCATGTGTGTATTATTTGTTCTAGAACTCCGAGAGAAAGCAATTAACTACACTTTGGAGGACAGCATTTTCAACTTGCAATAATTTATTTCATATTCTTATGCATAAGATCAAGTCAAACAAATTTTAAATCTACAGATTCAATGTTTTTACAAAGATTTTCTATAATCGCAAAAACACTGGTCAAATACATTGCTCAAGCGTTGGTATCAACTTAACTAATGTGACCAGGGCCCAGCAGGAGGTGGCATTTGAGAACTTTGAAAACGCGGTGACATTGCAAAAGACTCCGAAATACCTTTTGTGGTATTTGTAAAAGCACTGCTAATAATCTACAGCGAGATTAGTAAATGGAAGTTAAGAATAGGCAAGGAAAATCAGAGATAAAACAACAACATGTGAAAAAAGGCGGTTTTCACATCATTCAAGGACCCTAGCAAAGCGGAAGAGACGAAATTTGGGTTAAGGTAAGTATCCCTAGGTAGAGTTCAAATTGAATATTAGAATTATGTGAACAATTTTGGAAAATCACGTGAAGAAGGCAGAGAATTATGACTTTGTTTGGTTTCGTGCAACCTCAGGGTGCTCCTGGCTGCGCGGGAGCAACCTAAATTAGAAAAACATTTACAGTTCTTTTCATTCACATAATTTTTTCATAATTTTTCATGCTTTCCTTTTGATCGTTGCCGCGGAGATACACACCAGATTTGGTGGCTCAACATTGCTTACGGTTGTAAACGGACTGATAATTTATTTATTTGTGCATAAAAATTGTGTTTTAACATGTTGAAATTGCGTGCAAACAGGTCTAAGTGCTTGTCATGTTTGTAACGTGTTAATCTACCTGTTACTAGTGAAACGACGTCGGAATTGAAATAAGGGCTTAGAGGGTTAGCTTTGTGCTTGCTAACATTGTATCAGATTTCTGAGAACCATCCCTAAAAACATTACGAGTCCCCTTTTGCTCTTCTCTGAGAAAAACGACATCCAGCCTGTGAAAGCGCCACCTCTGCTAAGCCCTGACTGTGACTCCTATTACCAAGTATCGCATTGTATCATCCCACTTTCCTAAAAGTGCAATTTTTCGAAACACATTCACTTAGGACCTAGAGGCGGCCCGAGATTTTTGGAGGAGAAAAGAAAAATCTGATACAATGTTAATTTTTGAAAGAAGAAGCATGGCGCTGCTACTCCGCTCAAAAATTCTTTTCACAAAGTCAATTTGAATTTTAAAAAAATCGAAGACAAATACAGGGTGTCCCAAAAAAATGTGCACACTGTTTGATTGTAAATAACTCTTTTGTGGTGAAGTGACTCGAGAAGCTTTAGATACCATTTTGTAGAGCGAGGTTCAAATTAGATTTACAGTGTAGAACGGATCGATAGAGATCTCTCATTCTTACTGTAGGATTACGGTAGAAA
>CATQJL010000223.1:6510405-6558950 GCA_958299035.1 Cylicocyclus nassatus | reverse complement strand
AAGCAGTGGTATCAACGCAGAGTACTCCTTCGTGAGCAACTTCAGGCAGCGCGAGTTGGGCAATCAGGCAATCAGGGCCTCGCAGCTGCTAGGTATCATAATCTCACCAACCCCAATTTGGATGGACGGTGCCTTTGAGGCAATCGCGAGTCATGCCAGAACAGACAAGTCTTATGCATGATTCATTTGGAGTAGTGAACTCTCTTCTGGAAATCGCATCGGCAGAAGTTGAGATGCGATATATGCGGAAATATCTGCAAGCTCAAAATTGGGTGAAGAAGCAAAGTTGTCACTAGGCGCCGCTTTGGCGGAGTACTGGTCCTCGAACAGTTGCTTAAGCATGTGAAGGAAGAGCAGTCCTTTAAGAAGCACGTATTAGCCATATTTATTCTTCATTCCGAGATTTCCTTGCCTTGGCGACCGCATGTCAAAATACCTGAAAGGAACGTTAACGCAGCGCAAGGCCAGAGCAAGGCGGTTGCGAGGACCGGAACCGCTTGACTTGTAGCGGCAGCCTATATGTCAGTCACCGTACTCAAGTCGGCTGCCTTATAGTCAGGAGGCATAAAAAACTAGAGTGAAATGTTGCAAAGAGGGATAATGTTTTGAGTAGGCGTGTAGGTTGAACAATAATTATTTTGAACTTGGGTAAAAGATGTGGAAGATCCTTCACAACAAAGTACAAACCTTAAAAGTACAGCTGAAACAACTTTGTGACGATTCATTATTACAACAGAAACTGTGAGACTCAGCGATTGTTAATTTTCGACAAGTATTAGATTAGCAGCTAATACAGAGATATTTCCATGAATTCTCTTTTTCTGGATTTAGATGCGCACAGAAGTATAGGCTGCTGCATGACGAAGGCGCTCTTCGGGCGCAAACGCGACTTTATTAGCCTCAGAGCGCATGAGGTGCGGGATCTACAACGGTGAGGATATGCGTGCGTCGCTTTCGCGCCCGCACAACTAATATCGCCACTGCGCCTTCGTCATGCAGCAGCCTTTATATAGACAACAGTGCGTCACCTCCGCCGCAGAGGTTCTGAATCTATTATGTATTACTTACTATTACTTTCTCGTCTTCTGTCAGTGCTAGTCTACAAGTGAAGAATACGTGGTCAATGTGGCATTTCCTAATGAAATATCTACCATCTTATAGACCATGATATATGATATGATATGATATGATATGATACGTAATTTGGAATCTGCCTTCTCTGGGAGTATGGGGATTTTTTAAAGTAACTAGATTCGCGGCTACAATAAATTCACTTCAGAACTGTAGTCTGTAAGCTTGGATGGGGTCATGACTACAGCCAAAACGCATTATGCAATTGATGTCCTCAGTCTAGAAACTCATGCTAATTATCACTCCTCTTAGACCTCACTGTTTTCACCTTAGCCAAGCCCTTGAATTTATACTGCAAATTCCCATTCTCTGCTCTCAGAAGAGCTTTGCAGTATTAGAAACAAATTTGAAATCGGCGTTCCATACTCTATAAAATCGTTCCCATTTCATATGAAAACAGCCACTTCGGCTAAGTATCCTTGCCATATTAGAACTCACGCAATGTTGACCATTACAAATAAATTACAAACAACCATCTATTCCAAAAGGTTTTCCATGTTGAATGTGTAGCTTTGGGAGGAAGTTCTGTATAGCTTTGGGAGCAACTTTTGTGAGAAGGAATAGATGCCGATGAAATTGTTACTAAGTAAGGCTTAGTAGCCGTTTAAAGGACAATAAACGCTTTGAACCACAGCTGTAGCGATGGAATCCGTCCAAAATTGGAGGATTTGCGGGACTTGCGGGATTTAGTTATAACTTCTTCTAAAACAATTTTATTCGGAATCTGCGAGAAGATTTAGCTTCAGCTTGATGAGACGAATCTTTTAGTATACATTATGCCCGTAGTCCATGGTGATACGGTACACATACAATATTGTTCGTTATTTTCAAATTTTGTTCATATGAGCAGCAATACATGTTTATAATCTCATAACATACGCCAATACAATACAATGCACCATGAAAATGGGCATAATGTATACTAAAAGATTCACCTCATCATGCTGAAGCCAAATCTTTTTACAAATTCCAGTTAAAATTGTTTTAAAAGAAGTTATAACCAAATCCCGCAAGCCCCGCAAATTCCGCAAATCCCACAATTTTGACTGGATTCCACCGCTACAACTGTACATGTTTGGGTAAAATTCTTCTGTATCCTAGGTAGACCCTGACCAAGCAACAATAACCCAGTCATCCTTACCACTTGCTACGCATGTAATCATCAGCTACAAATTTAAATCAAATACAGCGATTATTTTTGCAAAACTGCAACAAAGAAAAAACCAGCAATATTTAAGCCACTAGATTATTCAATTTATTCGAATACTCGAATATTCGGACAATTATGATTATTCAAATATTCGAATAGTCGAATATTCGACTATACAGAGTGTCCCAAAAAGATGTGCATACCGTTTGATTGTTGAT
Source organism: Cylicocyclus nassatus (assembly GCA_958299035.1). Classification (NCBI taxonomy): domain Eukaryota; kingdom Metazoa; phylum Nematoda; class Chromadorea; order Rhabditida; family Strongylidae; genus Cylicocyclus; species Cylicocyclus nassatus. Next base: position 6,556,451 of record CATQJL010000223.1, on the reverse strand, counting down.
AACTCTCTTGCTTTCATGTCTTTTGTTGAGCTTGAGGTACCATTCTGTAGAGCGAGGACAAACTTAAATTTATAGTATGGAGGGACTTATCAGCCGCTTTTCATTACTGTAGGATGGTACTTTTCCGTTATCCGGACCCATTTTTTCAAAAGGCTCTCATATTATATGCTCTTTAGTCAAATAATTTTTCATAGATGCTACGAGGACTGCCTCCTTGCCACGTGTCACGAAAAAATTGACACGTTTTAGTCGATTTTGACAGGTTTTTTCGAAAGCATTTCCGGTGAAGTAAAAGAGATTTTGTGATCATTCTAAAGCTCCTCAACTGTTTTACATAAGCACAAAACAATCATGAACTTATTCTGAAACATCTTGCTTGCTTTTAACACTGATTCAAAAGCGTATTTCTCTTCAATTCCTTTTCCCCATGCGAATTTAGCTGAAAAAACTATAAATGATGGCCTGAGGTGCCTGGCTGCTGCTTATTTCGCTTCTTAAACAACGGAAATCTAGCGCACTTCTCTACCCTGAGCAAGTCTAAATCTGTTCATCGATGATGGTATGTTGTTATTATTATGACAATGTTCACTTTAAAACTGTTTGATCGAAATGAGGTCAAAATTTACTAAAAAACAGAATGAACTTACATCGCTAGCTAAGGTAACACAAACTCTTGGTAAAACCTGTTAAACATGTAGATGACATGTCAAATTTTTTTGACACGTGGCAGAAGGTTGACACTCCTTTCTGTGAAGCTGGGACAAAATATGGTACAAGGATAGAAGCAATATCCTTCTTTGAAAAAATGGGTCCGGATAACGGAAAAGTACCTGTAGGATTACGGTAAGAATTTCGAGGAGGATTTTAAGCAATGGAAAGCTGTATTTTGCCTCAGAAAAAAGCCAAATAAGCAGATACTTTTGAACTGGGTCGCTGATTCTAAATATGAAAACTGCACATCAGTAAACTGTTTCTTTCATGAGTTATTTCAGATTTAGGATAACAAATAATTTTCCAATGTTCAGCAGAAATGTGAATACGCCATCAAGAAGGCTCGAAAAAGTGATGGAAAGTTATGTTGTGAAATCAGAACGCCTGAAAACCTTGCTACGGAATTTTTTAGATTTTCTTGAAATTATTTCATCCAAAGCCTTATTCCATAGTGATGCTATATGCTGAAAGTTCTTACCGTAATCCTACAGCAACAAAAAGAGATTGGAGTTTCGCATAATACTGCAAATTTGAGTTTATCCTCGCTTTACAGAATGGTACCTTAAGCTCGGCAAAAGACATGAAAGCAAGAGAGTTATTAACGAAACAGTGTGCACATCTTTTTAGGACACTCTGTATATAACCAGTGCGTCACCTCTGCTTCGCAGAGGTTCGCACTGGCTCTACTATATATGTGCCTTACACATTCTCGTAAAATCGTGGCACTGGAACTCACCGCGCTATGCCGACTACCACGAATAAAATGTAACTAACCACTCATTTAGAAAGTCTTTTCACGTGAGATCGGTGATTTCGCGTGGATGAAACTTTTCGCAGGAAGACAGACGCAAATTTGAGTAGGTTTTTGGATTTGTCATGACTTGGTAGTCGCCATAAAGGTAATGATAACCGTGAGCTACATGTCTGTGCGAAAATCTTCTCAAAAGCTTAGCTAGAACCTTGGCAAATTGACCATTTACACAACCGATTCGTTTCGGCGCCGTTTTCGTTATGTAGTAAACCAACCACTTTTCCGGCTAAACTCCATCGCTTGCACATTTGCTTACCAAACTCATCCACGACTCTGCAAAAAGTGCTGATAGGGACGTAATTATGTAGGTCAGAAGCGAAGTGGACCCGTTTGACGCGCAATTTCTGTGAGTTCCACTCAACAAATACGCTCATGCTTTTGCATGGTGGAGTTTGTGCTGGTAGCATGTGCTTTGCAAAATTTGGGAACAGAACGTTTGCTGGAACACGCTCCACGAATTTCGTGACAGACAACACAAAGGCAAAGTCACGTAAACATTCTTAGCCCGTTATTATAAGTCATGATTATTCGACTATTCTATTATTCGAATTTTTGACCAATCCCATTTATTCGAATATTCGTTCGTTCGAATTTTAAAGTGTAGCATTATGCGAATATTCGAATTCGAATGATCTAATCACAGTTCGAATAATATCCGTTCCTTTTTTTCGAATATTTTTGAAAAGCCGATTATTCGATATTCGTTCGTTCGGCGATATTTTCGGACTTTTCAACTATACTACTGTTTGCCATAATGTACATGTATGAATTATACAGGGTGTTTCAAAAAGATGTGCACACTGTTTGGTCGTTACTCTCTTGCTATGTCTTTTGCCGAGCTTGAGGTACCATTCTGTAGGGCGAGGTTCAACTTAGATCTACAGTATCGACGAAATCATCAATGACTTTTCATCACTGTAGAATTGATTGGGAACTTCGAAAAGGATTTTGAGCTGATGGAAGCGGTATTTTGCCTCAGAAAGAAAGCCAAACAAGCTTGAAATTCACTAAGCAATCGAAGTTGCTGTTTGTAAATATGGGATTTGCACTCAGTATAGGGCTTTTTGCACGAATTATTTCAGGTTTAGCGTAACAACCGCTTCATAACGCCCGTCAGAAATGTGAACACGCCATCAAGAAAGCTTGAAAAACTGATGAAAAGTTTATGTAGTGGAATTAGCACGCCTGAAGACCTTGCTAGACAAATTTTTTAGATTCTTTGAAGTTATTTCATCGAAAGGCCTATTCCACGTGACGCTATGCTGAAAGCTCAAACCGTAATCCTACAGATATAAAGAGTGATTGGTAATTCGCTCTCTTCTGCAAATCTGAGTTGAAAATCGCTCTACAGAATGGTACTTCAAGCTCGGCAAAAGGCATGAAAGCAAGAGGGTCATCAACGATCAAACAGTGAACACATCTTGTTGAGACACTCTGCATAAAATCGCTCAACGGCAACAAATTCGTCAATTTCAAATACGAACACTGTTCCCACTTACGAAACAGCGGCACAAGAAAAACGGAAGAAATTCATGTGTAAGCTTGCATTTTGGGAGGTGCCGCGCGCTATGTATACCTGAATCAGGGCTCGGCACAGCTGGCACCGGGTCAAGCTGGATATCGTTTCTAGGGCGGGAAGCAAAGGGGACATCGTTTTTTTCGGGGTCCGCGGCGGAGAAGTGCCGCAAGAATGCCGCCGGCATGCCACCGGCATGCTGTCCATCAACAAACAAAGGCCTCGTTCTCAGCCAAAATGTAATAGTATGATACCAAATTTGGTGTGTACATGCGCGTTGGTGGACCGGAACTATAGCCCAAAAATTTATGAAAACTTATGTGAATGAAAGCTATGCCGAACTTTTTTCTGAATTAGCTGGCACCGTGCCAGCTGGGTGCCAGCTGAGCTGACACCGACACTTTGCTCACATGAGTTTTCATACTTTTCTACATAAAATGTATCTATACTGTAAAAGTTTACATACAGAGAAGAAACATTTTCATAATGTTTTCTTTTCAGCGTTTTCTAGCAATTTTAAAATTACTCAGTCTGCTCCGCAATCGAAAAATGGGCTTTTCTGCTTCTCAAGATTCAACCACTTAAAAAGCTCAGAAATTTGTGAAAAGTGGTTCCATGAAATCAGCATGCATGAAAACCCTACTACATACTTTTACAGAATCCAAAAATAATGACTTGTCTTCAAACTGGTCAAAGGGGACTTCGTACGAAATTTACAAGATCAAAGGAGACTTCGTTTCGAAATTTCCCTGGTGCCAGCTCGCGCCGAGCCCTGACCTGAACTCAGAGCTGAACAAACGAAGATAGAGGTAAGAAACGTTGCTCAACAACATTGAAACCGTCAGTTTTGACTCGTACATATTGAAGCACAAGAAGTAGCAATGTTTAACAGTAAGAAAAAAGAAAGAAAAACATATGCAAGCTTGAACTATGGGCGACATCTGCGCTCTGCCGCAACCGACTTGCTCCAGCTCAATATTGAATTTATCCACTGGCGACTAATGGAGTGAGGACGACTATATCATCAATAAGCTTTCCTCTTGCTCTTTCTTATATTGAATCGGTCCGAAAGTTCGCGCCGTTTTCCAGACCCGTGCTAAAAGCACTTCGAATGAAGGTAGACAAATGCTGTAAGCAATATCGGATGCAGAATTTTTCTTCTTTCTAACGGTTACGTTTTTGTTCAGATTCCTTTAATATCCGCTCAATAATCGGCAGAGATCTCCATCTCATGATTTTTACCCATTTCAGTTTGGCTAGTTTTTGAAATTTCTATTCAACTTTTGGAATAGCTTTGATAACAGTTGGATAGACTACACAAAATGCAATACAATGCATTTTTGTGGCATCTCTTGCTGGCTTCTCAAAATTTTGAAAAGTATTTTTTTGATACTATCAAATTCCATCTTTAGGTATCTCAATCTCCATCATTACTTATAATAACGGGCTAAGGATGTTTACGTGTTTTTGTGTGTGTGTAAGTCTGTCTGTCTGTCACGAAATTCGTAAAACGTGTTCCAGCCAGCCTCCTGAGCCCAAATTTTGCACAACGCATGCTACCAATATGAGAGTCCACTAAACAAAAGCACGAGCGAATTCGTTGTGTGGAACCCTAAAAAAATGCGCGTCAATCGGATCCACTCAGCTTTTGACCACTAAAATTAAGCCTGTATCACAACTTTTTGCAAATTCACGGATATGTTTGATAACTTTATGTGCAAGCCATGGACTTTAGCCTAAAAAAATTAAACTAAAGTTCATTACCTTGCGAAAAAGGCGCCAAAAAGGATTGGTTGCGTAAATGTTCAATTTGTCAAGATCTTACCCGATTATTTGAAAAGAATTTTGCACAGTGATGTAGCCCAGGGTAATTACTGTATCTTATGGCGACTACCAAACCATAAGAAGTCCAAAAACCGGTTCAAATTTGCATTTATTCTTCTCGGAAAACTTTCATCCACGCGAAAATACCGATTTCACACAAAAAAGCTCTCAGAATAAGTAGCTGTTTACAAATCATTCGTGATAGCCTGCATAGCACGGTGACTTTCATTGTCATTATTATGGGAGGAATGAGTAAGGCATACAGAAATTAAAGCCAGTGCAAGCCTCTGCGAAGCAGAGGTGACGCACTGGTAGAACAATAAACGGATTGCAACCGAGGTGTCATCCGATGCAGCTTTTTCTTCTTTTTCTATATGACTTCTTTTCTTCCTGATTTTTATGATGTTTGAGGATAAAATCACTATAACTTTTGTTTTCAGAAGTGTCTTATGTTGTACTTAGAAAATTCGGAATTCAATATTTCGAAACATCTATTGCATTTAGACGATCAGTTGCTTGCTAAGATTAGTGCTAATTGATGATCTGTTTTTGGAATTCCTAATTCCGAAAGTTTGTCAGTGTTTGAAGCGACTGTGTGATCCGCGAATTCGCAATAAGGGCATTTGGAAAAACCATTTTGAGAAATACTGAAGAGTTAGTTGATGAAGACCAAATATTTCATTGTATTGCATTTAGATTATTCTATATTTTATCAAAACTAGTTTAAAGGTTGAAAAGGGGAATTCTAAAAAATAGCCAAACTGAAGATGGGTGAAAGTCATGGGATGGAGATCCCTGCCGATTATTGAGCGGACATTGAGAGAATCTGAACAAAAACAAACCATCAGAAAGAAGAAGAAATTCGCACCGGATAGTGCTTATGGCGTTTCTCTATCTTCATTCGAAATGCTTTTAGCATGGGTCTGAAAGCGCGAAATTTCGACCGACCTGGTTAGGTTAGCCCGAAAGTTCTGTCGCACATCCTCAAAAATTCTAACTTCTGATTTTTTCAACCGATTTGACTGCTTTTATTTTTGTATGAAATAGTAAGTCATGCTCTTTATAATGACATTTCAGCTGCTTACTAGTGGCCACCTGTTGCATAGATAGGACGGGTAGAAGAAAATTGCCCCTATGACCCTACACAGAAAATTGCAAAATTTGAATTTTCTGTGTAGGGTCATAAAACATCGGAAACTTGCAACAAAAAATCGGAGCAGCCTATTGCAGGTTCCTTCACCAGCTCTTTCTAACAATTTATTTGCGCCGATTGAACGTCTCTATGAAAATTTACGATTTTCGAGCAAGCAATGCAAAATTGCGAATTTGATTTATTTTGACATTTCAGGGAAATCATAAATTTTCATAGAGACGCTCAATCAGCGCAAACTTTGCACAGAAAAGGAGATCCACCCAAACTACCAATTTAAATAATTCGTTAAAAACCTGAAACACTGTTTAATAAAATCTGAGACGGTTAGTGGTGACCAAAAAGCTAAGAAACGATCATACGAACTTTCAGAAAAGAAGTCTGATCTCAGCGATTAGGTCGCATCGCTCTTTCAAAGTAGCGATGCAACATCGATGAGATTCGGGCAAATCGCGACGATTTCAGCGAAGAAGTCTGCCCGAGAAAAAATGGTCTACTTGATATATACACGGCCTTTAGTTTGTAGCTTGCTTTGAACTATTTCATTGCGGCAAAAGTGAGTAAGTGATGCTGTCGCAGTTTTTGAAAATAATTTGGCTACGTAGTTGGCACAGAAAGTAAGTTCGGCTTATGCAAAAACTGCTCGAGATTGATGATGCAACTCAAAAGTGACCTCTTACGTTTCTATCAAAAGTGCGAAGGCAGGTGATGATGCAACAGAGTTCGGACTTGTGCTAGCGATTTTCTGTTAAAAAATTTTTTACACTTATAGTTTTGACTGAAATCGCCATCCGCGGGTTTTGATATTTTGCCTTCATATGAGTCTTCGGAAAGACGATGCGAATTTATCAGTTATTAGCTGGCGTACCCGGCTCCGCCCGGCCCTGTCAAAACACTATGATAAAGCTCTCATCCCTTTCCCTGTGCCCGTCTACATGCCATATTGCCGCTGTTTTAGTAATCAGCATGCCCACTTACCCCACTATGCCAAATACCAGTCTCGTAGGTCTAACTTTGCGAAAAATTGATGAAATCGATAAAAGTAACGGATAATTTCAGAATATTTATTCGTAATCAGTACGCTCGATTACCTATGCCAACTCTCAGCCCCGTTGCTCAAACTTTACAAAAAAATCGATAAAATCGGTAAAAGTAGTAAATGATTCTAATCGTAAGAACTAATAACGTACTCGTAACCAGCATACTCGACTGCTCCCTATGCAATCTCCCTGTCCCATGGCTCAAACTTTGCAAAAAATCGATAAAATCGATAAAAGTAATAAACGATTCTAGAACTAATAATGTATTCGAAATCAGCATGCTTGATTACCCCATTATGCCAACTCCCAGTCTCGTAGATTAAACTTCGCAAAAAATCGTCAAAAATTAATAAAATCGATATCGATCGATGACGAAAAAAAGCTTAAGACAACTGCCCCGCCCAGTAGTGTATACGTGCCAAGTTTGGTCCGAATCGTTTCGGAAAGAATTCTATTTGAAACCTACATACACACACAACACACAGTATGATAACACTGTGGCTGTGATAATACAGTATGTTTCTTCAAACATGATAGAAAACAATTCACAATTTCTCGAAACTTTTATGCAGCAAAATTTGCACTCTCATCTACGAATTTTTTTAAGGCACGACGTCTAAGCAACTGACAGTCTACTTTCCGTAGCATTGAATAAATAAGTAGTTAAACATTGCCTGTTCACTTTGAATAGCGAAGATTTTTTGAAAAAAAAAACAATCAAAAAAAATAAAAATTTGCGAGGGTTAGATTTTATCTATTGGATTTTATCTATAAGCCTAAATCAAGACTCAATAGTATGACATAATATCGTTGGAGCAAAGTGTGCGGTTGTAAGCTTTCGTTGTCTGAATTAAATAGAGTAGTTTTATAGCATTTTCTTATTTGCCCCACGCAAACAACAAAAATGCCACATGATTGGATGTTTTCTGTAGGGATTGAGCAATTTACAACTGTTGTTTCCGCGAGAACTTTATATAAAATTTTCAAAGAGCCTCTTGTGTAGGCATAATCAAGGAAGGCAAAAATGAAAATGATAGAATGCAAAAGCAAATGGAATAGAAGAGTTTTGAGGATGACTGTGTTGGCGTTGTCTGAGTAACAGTCTGCGTAGGATGCGAGGGAGAAGACGTCTCTGATGACTGAGGATGGTGAGTTGTCAGCCTTGAAGTTTGCGAAGGAATCGTCGTCTCCGATGTATCTGCACGGCACTTTTTTTGGCACTGTATCCTTTGATTCAACTGGCATGGCTTCGGGAAGGCGGCTCTTTATGACCTTAAGAACAGTACATCGGCAGAATAAGACCCGTGACAAAACAAGGTCGCAGGGTAGGAGCCCCATATGGAATCTATCGGCCAAAGTCCGATCTTTCTCTGCCACTTCTAACCCCGAAATTCAAAGCAAAAGCAGCGTCATCTCCTCTCCTCTCCGACCCGCCCACCCTATGGACGAGTGAACGCGAAGCCCGTCATGGCGAAGACGCAGAGTCGTTGCGGGTCCTCATGCTTATAGCAGTGCGGCTGGCGCTCTCACCGCGGAAGTCACTCGTCCATGGGGTGGGCGGGTTCGGAGAGGACAAGAGATGAGCGCTGCTTTCGCTTTGAAATTTCGGGGGTTAGAAGTGGCAGAGAAAGATCGGAATTCGGCCGATAGGTTCCATATGGGAGCTCTTACCCTATGACCTTGTTTTGTCACGGGTCTCGTTCTGCCGATGTACTGCCTTTGAAGACAGTGGCTCGGCAGATTGTGACATGTGGCAAAACAAGGTCACAATGTAGGAGCCCCCCTAATGGAACCTATGGGCCAAAATTCGATCTTCTTCTTTGTTACTTCTAAGCCCCCAAATTTCAACGCGAAAGCAGCGCTCTTCTCCCCTCCTCTCCGACCCCGCCCATCTAATTTCAAACATGGACGGGTGGCAAAGCCCGCCATGGCGAAGACGCAGGGTCGTCGCGGGAGCCTATAGCATTGCAGCATGAGCGCTCTGACTGGTGGAAGGGAAATCGCAATGTGGTCGGGGTCCGAGGGGAGGGAGATGGAAGCGCTGTTTTCAAGTTGAAATTTTGAGGGTTAGAAGTAACAGAGAAAGACCGAACTTCCGCCCATAGGTTCCATTATGGGGGCTCGTACCCTGCGACCCTGTTTTGCCACGGGTCTCATTCTGCCGGGCCACTGCCTTTAAGGCCGCTCGTGCCCGCGACGCGCCTGCCTCTCCCTCACGCGGGTCTCTTCTCTGATCATGACCTAGCCCTGATTTTAGGTCACGAAGCTCCGCCTTTCCGCAGCCAAGCCATTTGAATCAAATAGTAAAAACAACCGTTTTTTGTATGTGATTACCAATTTTTGAAGCCAGCGAGATAGCTACAACGGGAAAAACATCTATCTCAGCTGCGCCTGAAGCGTATATTATTAGGGGTAAAAGGAGTAACGTATAGATTAGTTACCATCGCTTTCAACTGTGATATTTTTTCCTGTGCATACACCATCTTTGAGATATCCGCTCCACACATCGCAATACGTACCTCCAGGCAGCGTCGTCTGATAAACTCTATAGAAAAGGGGTTAGTTCGAAGGAGATTCAACGGTAGTTCAAACCTCGTAAATGGAACAAGACTTTCAGTGATGGCGAAGAATCCCTTTCCTTTACGTGCAAAAGCAAGAGCGCGGAACTTCTCGACTATCTTGAAAATTTCTATCAAAGACAGACACATAGGACATCATGGTGTTGAAAAAGTATAAATACAGTGTCCCAAAAAAATGTGCTTACTGTTGGATCGTTAATAACTCTCTTGCTTTCATGTCTTCTGCCGAGCTTGAAGTACCATTCTGTGGAGCGAGGATAAACTTAGATGTACAGTATGGAGCGAACCACTAATCACTCTTCGTTACTGTAGAATCACGGTATGAACTTTCAGCATATAGCCTCACTGTGAAATAAGCCTTTTGATGAAATAATCCGAAAAAATCTGAAAATTCGTGTAGCAAGGTTTTGAGGTGTGCTGATTTCACTACACGACTTTCGCCCTGTTTTTCGAGCTTTCTTGATGGCGTATTCACATTTCTAACAAACACTGGAAAATCAGTTGTTACCCTAAATTTGAAATAACTCATGAAAGAAGCAGTGTATTGACGTGCAATTTTCATATTTAGAATCAGCAATTCAATTAACCCAGTTCAAGAGTTTCTGGCTTGTTTGGCTTTCTTTCTGAAGCAAAATACCGCTTTCAATGGCTTAAATTCCCCTCGAAATTCCTACCGTAATCCTACAGTGATGAAGAGCTGCTGATAAGTCGCTCCATACTGTAAATCTAAGCTGAACCTAGAAACTTTGAAGAGGGCTTCTAGCCATGAAAGGCCATATTTTGTTCCAAAAAGAAACCAAAACAATCTAAAAACTCTCACGCTGGGCTAACTAGAGTTGCTGATTCTAAATGTGAAGTTTGCAACTCTTCTTAATGCTTCACCAAAAAATTATGGAGGTAAGCAAGCAGACGTTTTTTGAGTGTTCCTAAAAAGTGCGGTTACACCGTTTAGAAAGCTTCTCAACCTTGTAAAGAGTTGGGCATTGAACTCAGGGTCCATAAAAACCCTATTACACAAATTTCCACCTTTTCTCGAAAATTTTTGAAACGGCCGCTTTTTTCACAGTGACATCATATGTTTGAAGTTTCTACCGTACTCCTACAGTAAGAATGAGCGATCGGCGATTCGCTCTACACTGCAAATCTAAGTTGAACCTCGCTCTACAAAATGATACCTAAAGCTTCTCGAAACACTTCACTACAAGAAAGTTATTTACAATCAAACAGTGTGCACATTTTTTAGGACGCCCTGTATAGTGTCTACAGGCGATTAGTAACATGTCCAGTTTTTTCCACTGAAATTTCTCGTTAAAGTTCGTAGGGAAAGTTCAGAGGTAATAGCACGTTATCTGGAGCCCATAGCAAACGAATTATTTGATGTTCTATTCAAGTATGCAGATAACAAATCTTTGAGTGGTGTCTGATTTTTGATATTCCGTTGAAGAGGGGCATATGCTTGACCAGATGCTCGGATGTTCATTAATCTCGTATTTATTAAACACTTTCAAATGATTTTCCGTAAATGTATGGTCTTATGGTCAAATCATTTTATATCTTTCCAAGAAAATTTTAGCAAACAAATGGCATCAACTGCGCGGAACCGAACCAGCTCAAAACTTCTCCCTTGCATTGATTTTGAATTCGTTTTCTAGCGTGTTCTTTGGCTCAAATTCGAAGCATTGTTACCCAAGCTATCTCAAATTAAGTCCCTTTGCTTCCTACGGTGTCAAGTAATAGAAATCCTATGTCTTTTCGTCTTTTGCTGCCTCATCCCTGATTTCTTGCTTTTTTTCAGGTCTTATCCACGCACAGTTCTCTGTAGACTATTCTGTAGGTACTTCTATGAACTTCAGTAATACTTTTTACCTTACCAAAGGTGACTTTACTTCCAAAATTCACAAACTCCATCTGCTGTTTTCAACATCTACATTTTTAACTTTTGCTCACTTGAAATATTGGACTGTCCGTCTGTAATGTCTGTTTCCAATGATAAATCATAGTTTCGTTGAGCCAAACTCAGCCTGATCAATATTTGATGATTTATATCAGTGGAATCAACTCTTGACTAAAATTCCATTTTGAGGTTGGCCGGATCGACAAAGATTATCCATTTGTTGATGCTCATAAAGGTGCTTGTCTGGAAGTTGCATGGAGCCCATTCAATGACAATGTGATCGCCTCCTGTTCTGAGGACACCACATGCAAGGTACATGTGTTTCCCGCTTCAATAAAAAACTTGTCATTTGCGGTTTGATTACCACAATTTATCATTGCATTCACTGCCATCTGACTTTGAATAGTCTAAAAATTACCTCCACCTTGAATGCGTTACGTGGGATGTCACAAATGTTATAGGCGAGTCAATGCACGCAGAGACGCAGCGCAACTGCGGACGCTATCGGCGTCTCTCGGATCAAGCGCCCTCTCACCTCTCTTATCGTCTGCTGCCTCTTCCAAACACGTACTGCTTTGGTCAGACGCAACTCCGACCAGTCTCTGCGTGCGCTGACTCGATAAAATCACCAATGCTATCTTGATAGAGTAGGAATGAATCTTTGGAGAATTTTAGGTCTGGCTGATTCCCGACAAAGGTCTCATAAGAACACTTTCTGAGCCGGTCGTTGAGCTCAGTGGACATCAGAAAAGAGTAAACACTCTGGCATGGCATCCTGTCGCCAGTAATCTATTGCTCACTGCTGGTAAGTTATTTTCCTTGCTGCTCCTAAAAAAGGAATAATCAAGTAGCGAATCAGCTTGGGACTTGTTTTGTGGCTTTCTGAAAAAAAAGTGGTGTTGGTCGGGGATGCACCCTTTTTGTGGACAATTTCAAGAATGAGTGTTGCTCAAAATCCTTCGCAGTTGCGTAGTCAATTTTTTAGGCGGTGAAAACAAGCTACTCTTGTGGAATGTTGGCACTGGAGAAGCACTTCTTGAAATTGCTGGGCATCCTGATCAAATCTTTTGCATCGGGTTCAACTACGATGGTTCGCAGTTCGTCACCACCTGTAAGGTGAGAAAGTCAACGACGAAGTTCTAATTATAAACGTAGTCATTACTCTTGTAGGACAAAAAGATCCGAATTCTGGACACTCGCAGCGGCGAAGTGCTACATGAAGGCATGGGCCACGAGGGTGTGAAACCACAGCGTGCAATTTTTATACGTGATGGAAGAGTCCTCACTACAGGGTTTACTAAAAGATCTGAGCGTCTGTATGCATTAAGAGCACCTGTAAGTTTTGCGGCTAGAGTGTACTACCGAAATTGCCCGTATCGACATAGTCTGAACGCCCGCGAGCGTGACTAAGCACGGCTGCCGATCTGGCTTTCGTGCTGCGCTTGGCATTGGCCCGCATGAGGGCAGGGGCACGTTTAACTTACAGCGATACGGACATTTCCGGTCAGCCGACTTCAAACTAGCTTGTTCTTTCTCATTTTATGACATTTATCCAGGATAATTTGTCGCAACCCATCATCGAAGAAGAATTAGACACATCAAACGGAGTGCTTTTCCCTTTTTATGACGAGGATACGAATCTGGTGTATTTATGCGGAAAGGTTGGACACTTCTTTTCTTCGTTTGTGACACATATCCTTGTGCGGTCAGGGTGATTGTGCGATCCGATACTATGAAGTTAACATGGAATACCCGTATGTTCATTACATCAATACCTACACTACTAGCGAGCCACAAAGAGCTGCTGGTTTCCAAAGCAAACGAGGAGTGTGCTCTGAAGAAAATGAAATCAACAGGTATGACAAACAAATACGTGTAGGTGATCTATCGCACGCAGAGGCAGGTCGCCCCATACGCATCCTCATCTAGCTGCTGCCTCTCCAATACAAGCAATCTTTGCGTGCTATGAGTTAACAATAAAACGTTTCATTAATTTTGGAAGGAACACTCTCACTTTATGTCTCAGTAATACTATTGTGTCTGCCAGGTTTCTTGGTGGATACACACCATTGAATAACACGTTTTGAACAACCTCGTCTTTTTCGGGAGTGTAAACTTAAATTATAGGCATTTTGATCCTTGTTGTGGCTTGTTTAGCTGGACACCGGCATTGGTATATCCTTTATTCCACTAACGTTTCGGCGGTATCGCCTTCTTCAGAGTCTGAAATTGTCGAATGCATAAGTGAACTATCCTATCAAAAACCGCCTCAAAACTTAGGAAGACGCCCAATGCGTCAGTGAGCCAAGAACTCGAAAGTGAATGCAGGATTAAACTAATGCTTACCTAAACAAATGCCGACAAAGTGGTATTGCAGACCACTATACCAGTAACTGAGCTCATACTTTCTTATATACCTATTCGCCTGGCCTCAACTTGACCTCAAAAGCCGCAAAGGCTCTGATAAGGCGCCAACTCATTAGTGATATCTATGCACTCATCTTTTCGATTCAGGACTTTTGGCGGTAATCCAAAACGCTTCTAAAGTCTTGCGCGCTAGGATTTCGGATTCGTACGCTAAGATCGTGACCTCCACGCGTATCTCTGCGTCATTATGGAACTGTCTGCGATGCTTGCCCAGTGGAGTTGCCGTGTTCGATTTTTTGAGCCCGTCTAGCTGTTTTTCAGCGCACCCCCGGCAAGTCAAAAAATCAGTTGTAGAAAATATGTTCAGAACTGCTGTAAAGGTCTCCTCTGACGGGCAACAAAAGGCTTATTCCATGGCGATAGCTGGCAGAGTAGCTCGATCTAACGGTTACAAGACCTTTGGGCACACTTACGCAAAACATCACCGAGTTCAGGAGAATGTGATTACAGAAACCGATAGAAAGATCCCTTTCTCCCTGCCGTATATCTCAGAGGAGTTGAGCAAGACGGTCAGAAGATTAGTAGTACAAGCGGACCTCCAGGATTGGATAAGGGTAGTTGACATACCCCCTACAAACCTCAAACATCAGCTAGTACGAAATAGGGCATATGACAGGCTTTGCATGACTCCAGGATGCATCATATGCCCGCAGGGTAAGGAAGGCAACTGCATGGTTGCGGGGGTAGTGTACCTTATCACCTGTCAGACATGTGGAGGCACGTACATCGGCGAGACGGGGCTGCCCTTATGTATACGCGTCAAAGAACACCTAGACGAGCTCAAAAAATCGAACACGGCAACTCCACTGGGCAAGCATCGCAGACAGTTCCATAATGACGCAGAGATACGCGTGGAGGTCACGATCTTAGCGTACGAATCCGAAATCCTAGCGCGCAAGACTTTAGAAGCGTTTTGGATTACCGCCAAAAGTCCAAATTTGAATCGAAAAGATGAGTGCATAGATATCACTAATGAGTTGGCGCCTTATCAGAGCCTTTGCGGCTTCTGAGGTCAAATTGAGGCCAGGTGAATGGGTATATAAGAAAGTATGAGCTCAGTTACTGGTATAGTGGTCTGCAATACCACTTTGTCTGTTTAGGTAAGCATTAGTTTAATCCTGCGTTCACTTTCGAGTTCTTGGCTCACTGACGCATTGGGCGTCTATCTAAGTTTTGAGGCGGTTTTTGATAGGATAGTTCACTTATGCATTCGACAATTTCAGACTCTGAAAAAGGCGATACCGCCGAAACGTTAATCGAATACAGGATATACCAATCCCGGTGTCCAGCTAAACAAGCCACAACAAGCATTTGCAACATGCCGAGATTAATCGAGAGTCGAACTTGGTCAACGCATTTTGATCCGTTTACCTCACCGTCGAGAATGCCTCTTACGTTGCCAATCTAGACCTTGGGAGTAGCAGCCAGCATAAGAGGGAACTTCGAAACGAAATGCAACGAGTTCGCACGTCGGAAGTCGACGCGTCACTAGGGCCCGTAGTTATCCCCTCCCCCCCCCCCCTCCCTGATAGTGGTCATGACACTCGTGAGCAAAACAGGTACCCAGTACGTGTCCTGGCCGCAATTCATCCGGCGGCTATCTCTTATCACCGCCGCCAGGTGAAATCGATGGATGTCATGACTGTAGGACGTGCTCGTAGTCGTGCGCATAAGGCGAGCACGCATGAACGTCGTCACTTGCGGGGCAGACAAACAAAAATTGTGGGCCCGACGTGGAAACGAGGAAGGCGCAGCCGACTAGTGAAGTGCGCCGAGTTCGTCCTGTGCGCAAGGACCGTAGGCATACATCACTGGTTTACCGTACGTTGACTGCAACTGATATCAGCAGCTGATAAACGCACAAATGTGTAAGTGAAAAGCAACTCTTCTTATTTTTCTGAGCATTTCTGCACCACTGCGTAATCAGCTTGAGAGAAGTGAGTATATTTATTAGAGTCCCAATCAGTCGGTTCTTCTCTTTACTCTTACATTGCAAACAATTTGAGTGCCGATTTTTTCTACCTGAGAAAATTGCCTGATTCCTCCCTCATTAGTTTTTACGTTATCAAAAATTACATACTTTCACTGATTTGTTCTTCGTTAGCTCTTCCGCATCTCTTCTGCCAAGCACAGCAGCATCCATTAACGCTGAATATCCACGCTTCTTGTTGGGACATCATCAGTATGCGCTGGTAACGAATATCGGAGACAGTGCACCTCTTTACAATCTACAAATAGAGGCTACTACAATTCGGAGCTTGCTTACTGATTTATTCGAACGATGGCAGGCAATATATCTGTCTGCCTCATCTTGTTCGTTCGCTTCAACTTTGAATTCATCGGAAATGGCAAAACTCTGTAGCGCAGTGGCAATGTGCGCCGTCGACGGTCATCGAAGGGTTCGATTGCACGTGCGCCTTCAAATTTTGTGGCGACCAAGTCGTGGTCGCGAGCAGCTTGTCCTTCAGTCGGACACGTCGCGAGTTCGCCTTCCTTACATCAAGACTTATTTCTGGGGTTTACTACGGGCTTAGATGACACCCACTGACTTAAGCCCTTCTTGTGCTATCGTATCACACAGAGTCAAGAATGGCAAGAGATTGCTGTTGAGAAACAGGCATATGTTTTTGGCATTTAGTTTTGGATTCCTTGCGGAGATCCAAGCTGCTTCATGCGGGGCAAACAATGCGTTGCTCTAACACACATTTCTCATTTTAGAGTCTCTTCATTACTGTTTTTAGCCTCTTTTCGGATTGTCGATTAAGAATATCACCTTGCAGTTAAGTCGGATATAGCATTGCTCAATTGCTGCACTGACTTTTTGTGTGCAAAGAGGAATTTTGTCACGCTTGGCAAATGGGCATGATTTTGGGGACGCGAAATATTTTCGCCTTGGTATTTTTCTGTTGTATCTGTTGCTACAGACAATCTGTGATGCTAGCCTTCTTGATTTAAGTTCATATCAGTGGCTGATTGAGCCCCCCCTGAGAATGGGTCGACAAATTGCTGAAAGTTTCTTACATGGGTTAAAAAAAAAAATGCTGCAAATGACTTGTTTATGCTTATAAACGACTAAAATAATTTCTTGAATTTTTTTAAAAATTCGTATTGGCCTTGTAAAAAAATCTTTCAAAGCGCGGTGGCCTCCACGCTCCATTTTGCTGATTTTTCGGGGTTTTAGACGCGAAAATTTTTGAAAATAGAAAAAAATTTCTGAAGTGCGTGGCTAAAGCCACCCACCTTCAAACGAAACATTTTTCTGTCCCCCACTCTCCCCCCTCCGAACGGAAAATCCTAAATTCGCTAGTGATTCATATGAGTATACGCACTCTCTCGACAACTACACGACTAACATGCAAAAACACGATCTTGCCCGCGCGTCATCTTTAAAAATCGACTTTCTTTCAAGTAATAATTAACTGCATCGTCTATAGCGTACATATAACGATATGACTCCGAATTTGGTACATAAATGGACAAGGACTGGAAGAGCATAATGCAGAGTATTGTGGAAAGATTAAGTCATTGATTGTTGTGCAAGCATTTTTTCTGAGAAGTTCTCACTGGTGAAAAGTGGTAAATAACTTATTTGCAACGCACATTAACCAATATGGCTTCGAACTTGATATGTAATTTTATAAGTACTGGGGAATAAGAACAAAGTATGAAATAATATGAAAAACTTATGTGCTTCAGGATGTGCTAACTTTCATTCTGATTAAAGTAGCATATGCCATCTAGTCCCGTTCACATAATTTTTCAATAATTTTACACAAATTGTTCTGCACCCAGAGTTTATCATATGGTAACATTTTGGCTTCTAACCCCCCCCCCCCCAGCACTTTGATAAGATTCCAAATAGCAAAACCTCCGTCAGGGGAGAAAGCACTTCAACTGAACGATCCAAGCAGCTGCTGCGATCAAGCGAGGACTCGTAAAAATCGAAAGTGGCAAAGATGAAGTTGTTTCACAGCTGTCTATTTGTAAATCACGTGCCGTGTCCTGACACGGCTAGCCGTTCAAATCATCATTTCGTTGTTACGCGTGTAGCAGAGTTAGCATGAATTGGAGTGTTTCTTGAGGGTTCCTTACGATCCTTGCGATGCATTTTGACATAAAGTATAGTTTCATATAGACTTATTTTACTTGAGTAGAGGCTATCCATCGCGTGAAATTCCTATAATGTCTGATGCATCGGGACTCCTGGTTCAGATATCAGCGCACTCGTACCTCTCGGCCTAAGTAGACGTCATCGCGCAGCTGTAATGTAGCGAAAGTACATCAGAGGCATACAAGGAAATACTAACTCTTCGATATTCAATATACTGCGAGGACAGGCGCCAGGCGCTGGCCCATTGCAAGCCTTCGCATCAGAGTGAAATACTCCCAGACCATCTGAAGATGTAACATATCAAGCATGTCTTATACTGTCTGCTAGGTTTAGACTGGCAATGTAAAAAAGGCTTTTTGAGGATGTGGTAAATGTCAAAATTCTATGATTTCACGTATGTTCAGACTTCTGAAGAAGATGGTTTGTTTGAAACTTTGGGTCTGATTTAAAGTGTGGCAATTACTGACACATATAACTACATGCTCAGGTTGTGTAGATAAAACAGCATTCCAGTGACTATCAGTTTACTACTTTGTTTTACAGGAATCAAAAAGGTTCAAAGTATATTTTTAGAATATACAAACTTACAACAAAGGGAGTCGTGGACGTGCTTCAATTCTTTGTGCCGCGGAAGTCCGATCTCTTCCAGGTTTGAATCACTTTTTTACTAAATAGAGCAGACACTCTACAACTTCGAAAACGAGAAAGCGAGAAAGTTTCGGACACTACATGTCTATGCAAGAATGACCAGGGGCTGCTTTGGATGAAGTTCTTGAAGTCACCGCCCACCCAAAATCGAATTCAATGTTTCTGTGGCCTCCAGGCCTTCTGAAAGCCCTGATTCCGAATATGGAGTCGAAAATCCGCGAAACCCCCAAAAATCCCTGTTTCGAGAACCCTCTGCAACAAGCGCAGGCGAGATAAAGCATGCAAGTGGGCGGGGCGACCATGGTCGCCCCGCCTATTTTGCTAATTCCGGAGCGGATTTCTTCCTCCAGAAGCAGTCTTTTGCGGCGAAGCTTGGGGGTTTGCCTAGTGTTGGGGCCCACACTAGTGAGCCATATCTCGCCAACCTCCATTTTGGGTGGACGGTGCCTTCAAGAATTGTAAGAGTTACTTGACGCATTGACGAATTGTTGCTCAATAATAAGCGACACTTCTTTGTTGACGACGTACTCTTCGTCTCTGGCATTTTCAACTGTTTCGCAATCATGATTCACTCTAAATCATTGAATTTCGACAAAAACTATGTGGCGTGAGTGATGGAAGAATAGCATGTCGTCAGCATTTGAGTACTATTTACTGTTCGACTAATTGTAAGCTCAAAACCCGGCATGAGTCCGTTTTCCTAAGCTTTTTGAAAACGAAGTTGCCCTTGATTTTCGCAAAATTTCAAAAAATCTCCTTTGACCCTTTTCGAAAACGGCGACTAAAGCAATTAACCTAATTTTTGTTTTTTCGGACCTACAAAAACGATATTCCCTTTGCTTTTTCGCTCCGAAAACGAAGTCCAGCCTGTTTAATGATCTGTGCCGAGCTCTGACTAAGCTCTATGAATATGTAGTCTTGTCAAAAGACGAAAGTTATGGAGCAAAGCAAAAACAGTCCTGTTGAGAAATTTTATATTTTTTGTTAAGATAATGGTGTCTGAGAGAGACGGAAACGTTCAGAGAATTGAAAGTTGCCCAAATCGCTTTTACTCGTTTCTGAGTTTAATCTCACAAACTCCTCATATAGGCGAGTTGAGAGTTGTGTAGAAAAGTTTGTAACTTGTACACTTGTTCGACTGCCACGCGGGGCTTGTACGATGGTGATACCTCAAACTTGGGTAATTAAACCCTTTATCAAATTATGCACAACAATAACAACGAACAACAGTTATGAGCAACTACATAACAAATTAACATCAAGAAACAAATGAAATAAATGAACAAATTCACTTGTAAGACTTGTAAGACTTGTCATCGATCCGTGTTCAACTGTTCTTGCAATGCCGGCGCCTCCTTATATAGCCTGCAGGGTCCATAGTACGCCGGATCCATCGGTTTGCTCTACTTGCCTTTGGAAGTCGCCTTTGGTGACAAGTTGAGAGTTGCAGGAATATTTACAAAATATTTACAACTACATAATATAAATGTATTTTAGCATGATCTATACCCAGACACACGCTCTACTGTTCCTGCCCTCACAGCTGAAGAATTCATGGAAGGTGTGTTGACACTCTAAGTTTTATTTACTCAAATTCTTTCTTTATTCAGGGAAGAATGCTATGCCAAATTTACAGCCTGTAAATGCTGCGGCCGCACAGGCTAAACCTAAACTTCAGGTTTGCTTTTGCTTTTTGAAAATACTGCAGCTTAACGACCACTCGCTAATATTAAGGTTGCGAAGAAAGCCAACATACTTAATCAACTTACACCCACAGCGTAAGTTTTTCTGTGCCTTACATACAACAGAAAATGCTGTAGTTATAGAGCAGAGGCAGCGTCACCCAGGTCATATTCAGAACAGTCATCTCCGCAAGTGTAAGTGTAAAAAGCTTATTCTTTTTTAAGGTTGGCATTAGGATAGATAGGTGTAGTGCTTAAAGTTTGCTGTGAAGATCTGCACCGCCATCACCGCGACCACAGCAGCAAAGACGACCAGTCATTGACGAAGACATGGGAATAGTTCCCATGAGTGCAGTGAGTAATCTTTGCCTTTACTCGCCTCATTGAAGGCAATGGCTTGGCAAGCCTGAGCAGGAATTTCAAATGAATAGAATACAAAGTTCCACTGAACTAATGTACTCAGCGCAACTTCGTCACTTACAACCGCCCACTTTAGGCCTAAGACATACCTCAGACGATTTCAGTCGCCGCGCAATCTGGCAATTTTCCGGATCTCTTCATATTTAATACTGGCAGACCCCAAATGCATAGCATGTATAACTTTTGAAGTTTGATAAAATGCATTATCTTCCGTAGATTCAGAAACCCCTTACGATGAGTTATGAACAATTGGAGCGTTGCCAAATCGCGCCGCGACAAGAATCGCGTGAGGTATGCCTTAGGTCTTACCATGGTTTAACAAACTATGGTTCAGCTTTCAGAGTGTCGCGGTCACTTTAATGCGCTGCCGTAAGCTGAAGGTAGTTCGCAAGTTGAACTTATCGCGGTATTATGCAAATTATGGGATCAGAAAAAATCCTGCAAGTTGTTGGCGCTACTTTACGAGAAACGTAAGTAGACTCAATGCTATGGACTACAATGCGCAAAACTACACAGTTTCAAGGGTCACGGACGGAAAGGATCGACAAGTAGTTGATTCAGCCATAAGAATAATCGGCAGAGGATGCTTTAATTTTTTTTTGAAACTGTATAAAATGAGGTCTTATCCTTGTCCGTTTTCCAGCTACTAACTTTCTCTAAAATTTCATGCTAAATTATTCCAAATGTTGCTTTTGTTTTATATCTCCGTTTGTAGGCGAAATTTTCGATACCGGTCACCATTTTTTTCATCTGATGGTATTTCTCGGGAAATAAAGCATATCGGAGGCCCAAATTTCATGATTAAAGTCTCGAAGGTTTTTATAGTACACAACTACATACATGGGCAGAGCCCAGGAATACTAGGGGCGGAGTTTACCATTTTTCGTTTGTCAATTATTTCCTGATTTCTAAACGCGGAAAAAATATGGCAAGTGCACAAATGGATAAGCGCATGTGTCTGCTCATGCTGGCGCAAGTAAAATTCGTGGGATTTTTCGGGAATAAATCTGATTCTCTATGAGTTGTTCTTATGTTCTTTGAACTTTGGGTAGACCAACCACTTGAGCCAATGTTCAGATGCCATTTTGTAGAATTCGCTTTGCTCTATCGAATAATACCCTTCACATATTTTTTCCGATTCGCCCTGTTGCTCTGCTGTAAAAAAAACCACATTCTTTTTTCTCCAACCTGTAGCAAAAACAGTGCGACCCCGCTTTTAAATTATTGTCCTGCCTGTTGAATCGCAGTAGCATATCTAGTTAACCAAACCTATACAAACGGCAAAGATGTTCTTTGTTTGAATCGCGCATGTCTACAAAGCGATCCACATCCAGATCAATAGCTAGTTTGATACTGCGCTGAGGTGCCGTAAGTTCAACTTTGCGCACCTCAGCCAAGTTGGGATGGCGGCGAATGAGGAGGGGGGGGGGGGGGTATACAC
Source organism: Cylicocyclus nassatus (assembly GCA_958299035.1). Classification (NCBI taxonomy): domain Eukaryota; kingdom Metazoa; phylum Nematoda; class Chromadorea; order Rhabditida; family Strongylidae; genus Cylicocyclus; species Cylicocyclus nassatus. The sequence continues at coordinate 6,534,197 of CATQJL010000223.1, read as the reverse complement.
GCCTGAGTGTTTCGCATAATCCGACGTAACATTCTAAGCCCTATTTTGGCGCGTCAGGGGTGGTTCTGAAGGCATGTGATTCAGTATGAGTATACATGTTCAACTCGTTCGACTCCTCAGAAACTTTATTGCCAAGACACTGCCTTCATAAACAAATCTGGGTACCTGGAGTCTCTATGTGGAAAGATTGAGAAGGCTCTGCACTGCTCATGCAGTAGCTCGTAGTATGTTTTCATAGCTTGGGAAAATCAACTTTGACTCTCTCGTCCAGTACCATGCTCCTTCCGTACGTAAAACACATGAGCTAGACTCCAAAGTTGGATGTTTCGGTCACGAATGAATATTATGAGCTGCAGCTTGAGCAGCATATCACCATCAATAAGAACAACTCCAGGTACCCAGACGTGCTAACACACTGCTCTCAATGTAACTCTGTAAAATCTTTACTTCAGGGTCAACAGCGTCCTCCATCATCACAACAACACTACCCGGAACGGCTAAGTCCCGAAAGACCACCGTCTCAAATAACACCAAGACAACAAGTATGGATCAAAAAAATTCTACACCACCCATCCGAGATTTTTAAGGCTCCCAAAAAAGAAGGGGGCGCGGCGGCGGTCACGGTTCCTTTAGTCATAAGAAGTTATTTCGAAGTCTTTGAAACTTTTGATAAATTCGTGTTATAGTCAAGTTTCTCAAAGTTCCTAAATCCCTGAAAGCCTTAAAAAATTCGCACCCATCCGGGGAGGGGGGGGGGGGGACACAGACTGCCAAAAACTGCGGCCCCTCTCAAAGTCTTGGCAATCCTATAATACTATTTTCAAACTAAGTAATATAGTTTAAAAAATTTATTTTGATTACACTGTCCATATCAGAAATGTACAGAGACACCTATATAATTGATCCCCGTGCCACTGCTATTCAGTGCCTCTCTCACTTTTCCTCTATACAGCTAAAAAAGATTACCTACGTTTGTCAGCAAGTTCAATGGTTCCAGTGAGGACTGTTCAGCATTTTTAGGTCAATCTTCGCTCCCGTGCTGAAAGAGATGATGGAGGTTCACAAACCGCTGGACAACGAAGAGCAGCTGCCGAGTTAGAAAGGATCAAAAGAGATCAGGTAAGGATGGAAATCAACCAGACTGTATTATAACAATCTGAGATCACACTGAAAGCTGTACTATCATCATTGTTTTGAGCGCTTAGAGTATTAGCGCTAGAATATTCGAAACATAGAGCTACTTGTTTCAGGCACGCACGGCTCCAGAAGAAGACTATATGCCTCCACAGCGATCTCCTCCGCAGCGGAATGCTAATACGACGCCATCCCCACGTATGAGCGTCAGCAGTACGGATGTTCGTTTGAGCCCCAGTTTTGCCCCGTATTCTCCCAGAAGACCACAATCACTAGTTCAGGGTCCGACAAGTATGGAAGAGCTGTTGTCGGACTTTGCTAAAATGAAGGCAGTAATGCGACAGCATGAGAGAAGAATCCGCATTTTAGAAGAGGAAATAGCGGAGAGAAATATGAGCAATGCATACTCGTTCTAGCGTCGTTGCTGGCCTGATATTCAGTCCTTATGATGAGTGTTCTTACACTGCAGTGAAGCTAATATGGATGCTCAAATTTTATAAGCAGAGGTGCTATTATGTACAGTTTCAAGCAGTTACATGCTGAATTAATGGAGTTTGTGAATAGATAAATCGTTGAATAAGTTTACTGACATGGAATAAATATTGAAGACTCAATCTATAGTAAGCAATTACTCACAGCTATCCTCGGTAATCATTGCAATAAACGCATTTCTGCAAGCACATTTTCGGGAAATTGTCCTTGTCCATCTCTAAACTTTTGAAATACTGGATGTTGTCTGTAAATGTGCTTCTACTTGTAAGTTCACCTGTACACTTGTATCCCCGTTGATAGTCGTGCTGCACGAGCAGATGATGCCATTACCAACATACTCATGTCTGAATCGCGGTGCGCACCTCAGTAGGTAGAATTCGTGGTGGTAACTCTAGTGGGAGCAACGATTGGTCCCTCCGGACCTCTTAAGAACTCGACTTCCTTCGGCTGCTTCCAGTATCTTGGCTTGCCTGTATTTCCTGAAATCCTCCTGCAAAGCTGCTCTGCAACCGGCTTGGTTATCAGTCGCTCGAGATGGGTTGCATTGGACCTTGCCTTGAGGATCTTCTTTTTTTGACTAATTCTGGTTTTCTTCGAAATGCGTTCCAAGTTCTTCTCAAAAGTCACTTACTCGCGCTCTCCGCAGACTCGCAATTTTTTCATAAAGTCGTAGATTTACGCTGGATTATCCTCAATGGGCCAAACTTGACATGAGCTCTTCCAGCCTGTAACGATTTCTATCCTTCTTGCAGCACTGCGGCATACTTGCTTTTCCAGCTTTCAACTAAATCCCTTCGCTAGAAGGAGCGGTGATCGGGACTATGCAGAAGGATGAAACTAAGACATCGAACAAGCTTCACCTTCGGTTGATGAGGTGGCCGATCTCCGCTGGGTTATTCAATTGAGACCGACGTCCACTGGGATGTTCTTTCTTCATGAAGATGATTTCCATGGAAAAGTCGTGCCGCGGAGAGAAAGTCAACGAGAAGGTTGCCGTTTTTGTTTTGGATCCAAATTTCCGGAACCTATATTCCTCTTTTAGTGACATCCCGATTTTCGCGTTGAAGTCGCCCACAACAAATTGAAGAAGTTCTCGTTTCGGACCACCTCCTCCACGTCTTCGTAGAGCATCTGGTTCGGAATCATCAGCTGCTGATGTTGGAGAGTAGCGGTTGATGATGCTGGTGGTTTTCTGACATGGACGTCGTAGTCATAGGATGGCTAATTGAGATGATAGGACCTCCTCTGAGAATCGACAAGATGGACGATGGATGGGTGGACGACAAAGCCAACGCCCAACGTTTCGTGACGAAACTTTCTCACTATCCTTCTATATATATAAAACCGAATGGGATTTTGTCTGTACACTGGCGGCTTGTCTGTACGCTGGTGGATAAGCATGCTTGTTGATGCTGTCTGTAGGTCCTCGATGGTGTTTTCGTGTTTGTCATTTGCCAGCATGGAAGCTTGTTATTACTTCTACCAAATTTATCGATTATTTGCAAATTTTGAACTACGGGGCTGGGAGTTGGCACAGGGGGGTAATCGAACATGCTGATTACGAATATGATAACCATTTTCGATAAAGCCCATTACTTTTATCATTTTATCGATTTTTTGGCAAAGTTCAAGCTACGGGCTGGGAGTTGGCATTCGGGGGTAATCGAGCATGCTGATTACGAATATGATAACCATTTTCAAAAATGCCCATTACTTTTATCATTTTATCGATTTTTTGGCATCAAGCTACGGGGCTGGAAGTTGGCACACGGGGGTAATCGAGCATGCTGATTACGAATATGATAACTATTTTCAAAAATGCCCATTACTTTTATCATTTTATTTTCTGGCAAAGTTCAAGCTACGCGGCTGGGAGTTGGCACACGGGGGTAATCGAGCATGCTGATTACGAATATGATAACTATTTTCAAAAATGCCCATTACCTTTTATCATTTTATCGATTTGTTTGCAAATTTTGGACTACGGGGTTGGGAGTTGGCACGGGAGGGTAAGCGAACATGCTGATTACGAATACAATACTGGTTTTTAGAATTATCAGTTATTTTTATCATTTTATCGATTTTTTTGCAAAGTTCAAGCTACGGAGCTAGGAGTTGGCACACGGGGGTAATCGAGCATGCTGATTACGAATATGATAACTATTTTCGATAAAGCCCTTTACTTTTATCATTTTATCGATTTTTTGGCAAAGTTCAAGCTACGGGCTGGGAGTTGGCACTCGGGGGTAATCGAGCATGCTGATTACGAATATGATAACCATTTTCAAAAATGCCCATTACTTTTATCATTTTATTTTCTGGCAAAGTTCAAGCTACGCGGCTGGGAGTTGGCACACGGGGGTAATCGAGCATGCTGATTACGAATATGATAACTATTTTCAAAAATGCCCATTACCTTTTATCATTTTATCGATTTGTTTGCAAATTTTGGACTACGGGGTTGGGAGTTGGCACGGGAGGGTAAGCGAACATGCTGATTACGAATACAATACTGGTTTTTAGAATTATCAGTTATTTTTATCATTTTATCGATTTTTTTGCATGGTTCAAGCTACGGGGCTGGGGTTTGGCACACGGGGGTAATCGAGCATGCTGATTACGAATATGATAACTATTTTCGATAAAGCCCATTACTTTTATCATTTTATTTTCTGGCAAAGTTCAAGCTACGCGGCTGGGAGTTGGCACACGGGGGTAATCGAGCATGCTGATTACGAATATGATAACTATTTTCAAAAATGCCCATTACCTTTTATCATTTTATCGATTTGTTTGCAAATTTTGGACTACGGGGTTGGGAGTTGGCACGGGAGGGTAAGCGAACATGCTGATTACGAATACAATACTGGTTTTTAGAATTATCAGTTATTTTTATCATTTTATCGATTTTTTTGCAAAGTTCAAGCTACGGAGCTAGGAGTTGGCACACGGGGGTAATCGAGCATGCTGATTACGAATATGATAACTATTTTCGATAAAGCCCTTTACTTTTATCATTTTATCGATTTTTTGGCAAAGTTCAAGCTACGGGCTGGGAGTTGGCACTCGGGGGTAATCGAGCATGCTGATTACGAATATGATAACCATTTTCAAAAATGCCCATTACTTTTATCATTTTATCGATTTTTTGGCAAAGTTCAAGCTACGGGGCTGGAAGTTGGCACACGGGGGTAATCGAGCATGCTGATTACAAATATGATAACTATTTTCAAAAATGCCCATTACTTTTATCATTTTATCGATTTTCTGGCAAAGTTCAAGCTACGCGGCTGCGAGTTGGCACACGGGGGTAATCGAGCATGCTGATTACGAATATGATAACTATTTTCAAAAATGCCCATTACTTTTATCATTTTATCGATTTGTTTGCAAATTTTGGACTGCGGGGCTGGGAGTTGGCACACGCGGTTAATCGAGCATGCTGATTACGAATACAATACTGGTTTTTAGAATTATCATTTACTTTTATCATTTTATCGATTTTTTGAACCAAGCTACGGGGCTGGGAGTTGGCACACGGGGTTAGTCGAGCATGCTGATTACGAATATGATAACCATTTTCAAAAATGCCCATTACTTTTATCATTTTATCGATTTTTTGGCAAAGTTCAAGCTACGGGGCTGGGAGTTGGCACGGGAGGGTAAGCGAACATGCTGATTACGAATACAGTATTAGTTTCTAGAATTATCAATTATTTTTATCATTTTATCGATTTTTTTGCATGGTTCAAGCTACGGGGCTGGGGTTTGGCACACGGGGGTAATCGAGCATGCTGATTACGAATATGATAACCATTTTCATAAATACCCATTACTTTTATCATTCTATCGATTTTTCTGCAGATTTTGAACTACGTGACTGGGAGTTGGCACACGGGGGTAAGGGAACATGCTGATTACGAATATCATAACATTTCAGAAAATACCCCTTACTTCTATTGGTTTGATTGATTTTTTGCAATGTTTGAACTATGGCGTTGGGGATTGGTACAGGCAGGTAATTGAGCATGCTGCTCACGAGCACATTCTTATTTTACAACTTGTCACTTACCTTCACTGGCTTTCGATTTTTTGCAAGGTTTAAGCCAGGAACTGGGATTTGGCACATGGGAGAAAGCGAGCATGCCGATTACGATTGTAATAGGTGTTCTTAGAAGAACCTATTATTTTTGCCGATTTTTCTATTCTTTGTAAAATTAGAGCTACACGGCTGACATTGCACAAAGTTGTATGTGGCACGCTCACTGCAAAGATAGTTTTTGAGAATTTCCATTACTTTTATTGATTTCATCTTTTTTCCAAAGCTGAAGCTACGAGGCTCAGATGGCACTAATCCGGGGGTAAGTGAGCCCAAAAATTTTTTCGGAATGCGTGGCCACGCACCTTCATTTGAAAAAAATTGTCGCCCCCCCTGGTCCGAAGTCCTGCGACCGCCACTGGCGGCAAGATATTTCGGTACTTTTCCGTTATCTGGACCCATTTTTTCAAAGAAGAGTATTGCTTCCATCCTTGTACCATATCTGGTCTCGCTTTACAGGGAGGAGTGCCACGTGTCAAAAAAATTTAAAATGTCATTTACATGCTTAACAGGTTTTACTAACAATAAGAGTTTTCGTTCAATCTGTTTTGTAGTCAATTTCAACCTCATTTCGATCAAGCATTTCAAAGTGAACATTGTCATAATAATAACGACATACTCTTATCGATGAACAGACTAGACTTGCTCGGAATAGAGAAGTGCGTGAGATGAAATCATTTAAGAAGCAAAATAAGCGGCAGCAAGGGACTTCAAGCTTCATTTATAGTCTTTTCTGGCTAAAATCGCATGGCCAAAAGGGTTTGAAGAGAAAAGCATTATTAAATCACCACTGAAAGCAAGCAAGATGATCTAAAATAAATTCATGTTTGTTTTGCTTTTATGTAAAACAATTAAACAGCTCAAAAGTGACTACAAATCCTCTTTTACCTCCCCGGAAATGGTTTCGAAAAAAAATCATGTCAGAATGAACCGAAAAGTGTCAATTTTTTTTTGTGACACGTGGCAAGGAGGCAGTCCTCGTAGAAACTATAAAAAATTATTCTTAGACTAAAGAAAGTATCACATGGGAGCCTTTCGAAGAAATGGGTCCGGATAACGGAAAAGTACCGATATTTTCGCTAAGAATTTCTACGAGTCAATATCTAATTATACAGAAATTTCCTTAAATTCACTTCTGTCCCTTCCACTCTGCAAAAACCATACTTCTGCCTCTGAAAGCAGAAAAGTGGTCTCTGGGGAAGGACAGACCCATGAGCTTCATCCGGCACGGCATTTTCACTGAAACTTTTGGCTCTCAAACTGCAAAAACCACAAAACTCAAAAACCACACATCTGGCCCTAAAAGCAGAAAGACAGGGAGCTTGGTCTCGATGGAAGAAAGAATTATGGCCTCAGGCAGCAAGAGACTTTCGCCAGAAGTTTCTGGGTGCCAATGATTATACAGAACTTGCTTGAAATTTACTTCTGGCCCTTTTGGTCTCGAGGAGAAAACACTAATAAGCTCAGCCAGCAAGATACTCTCGCTGAGATTTTCTGGGTGTCAATGTTTATTCATACTGAAACCTGCTTCAAAAATTTACTTCTGACCCTTCTACTTTGCAAAAAAAACCATACTTCTGCCTCTAAAAGTAAAAAATCACAAAGTGCTCTCGAGGGAAGGACAGACCCATGAGCTTCATCCGACAGGACAGTCTCGCTAAGACGTTTAACCCCCTAGACTTCGCAAAAACCAGTGCTTCTGCCCCTAAACGCAGAAAAGCACAGAAAATCCAGTCTCGGGGGAAGAAAGAATCATGGCTTCAGGCAACAAGGTATTTTCGCCAGAAGTTTATGGGTGTCAATAATCATACAGAAACTTGCTTAAAATTTACTTCTGGCCATTCTACTTTGCAAAAACCACAGTTCTTCCTCTAAAAGCAAAACAGTACAGATAGCTTGGTCTCGAGAAAATGGCAGAACCATGAGGCTTCATGCGACAAACATTTTCGCTAAGGCGTCTGACCTCCTAGACTTCGCAAAACCAGTGCTTCTGCCCCTAAAAGCAGAAAAGCACAGGGAATTTAGTCTCTAAGGAAGGACAGACCCATGAGCTTCTTGCAACAGGACATTTTCACAGAAACTTTCGGCCCCTTCTACTTCGCAAAAACCAGTACTTCTGCCCTGAAAGCAAAAAAGCACAGGATTTAGTCTCTAGGGAAGGACAGACCCATGAGTTTCATCCGACAGGACATTTTCTAAGACTTTTGACTCCCAAACTTCGCAAAAAAAACCATAAAACTCAAAAACCACACTTCTGGCCCAAAAAGCAAAAAAGCACAAGGAGCTTGGTCTCGAGGGAAGTAAGAATTATGGCCTCAGGCAACAAGATGTTTTCGCCAGAAGTTTCTGGTTGTCGATGTTTCATTATACAGAAACTTGTTTGAAATTCGTGGCCATTCTACTCTGCAAAATCCATACTTCTACCCCTAGAAGCAAATCAGCACAGATAGCTTGGTTTCGAGGAAAAGAGACTCATAAGCTCAGCCAGCAAGATATTTTCGCTGAAAACTTCTGGGTGTCAATGTGTATTCTACAGAAACTTGTTTAAAATTCACTTGTGGCCATTTCCACTCTGCAAAAACTAGACTTCTGCCTCTGGAAACAGAAGAGTGGTCTCGAGGGAAAGACAGACCCATGAGCTTCTTGCGACAGGAAATCATCTTTGCTGAAAATTCTGGCCTTCTGAACTTTGCAAAAACCACACTTTTGTCCCTAGAAGCAAAAAACAGGGAGCTTGGTCTCGAGGGAAGAAAAGACTCAGGGCTCAGGCAGCAAGATGTTTTCGCCAGAAGTTTCTGGTTGTCGATGTTTCATTATACAGAAACTTGTTTGAAATTCGTGGCCATCCTACTCTGCAAAATCCTTACTTCTACCCCTAGAAGCAAAACAGCACAGATAGCTTGGTTTCGAGGAAAAGAGACTCATAAGCTCAGCCAGCAAGATATTTTCGCTGAAAACTTCTGGGTGTCAATGTGTATTCTACAGAAACTTGTTTAAAATTCACTTGTGGCCATTTCCACTCTGCAAAAACTAGACTTCTGCCTCTGGAAACAGAAGAGTGGTCTCGAGGGAAAGACAGACCCATGAGCTTCTTGCGACAGGAAATCATCTTTGCTGAAAATTCTGGCCTTCTGAACTTTGCAAAAACCACACTTTTGTCCCTAGAAGCAAAAAACAGGGAGCTTGGTCTCGAGGGAAGAAAAGACTCAGGGCTCAGGCAGCAAGATGTTTTCGCCAGAAGTTTCTGGTTGTCGATGTTTCATTATACAGAAACTTGTTTGAAATTCGTGGCCATCCTACTCTGCAAAATCCTTACTTCTACCCCTAGAAGCAAATCAGCACAGATAGCTTGGTTTCGAGGAAAAGAGACTCATAAGCTCAGCCAGCAAGATATTTTCGCTGAAAACTTCTGGGTGTCAATGTGTATTCTACAGAAACTTGTTTAAAATTCACTTGTGGCCATTTCCACTCTGCAAAAACTAGACTTCTGCCTCTGGAAACAGAAGAGTGGTCTCGAGGGAAAGACAGACCCATGTGCTTCTTGCGACAGGAAATCATCTTTGCTGAAAATTCTGGCCTTCTGAACTTTGCAAAAACCACACTTTTGTCCCTAGAAGCAAAAAACAGGGAGCTTGGTCTCGAGGGAAGAAAAGACTCAGGGCTCAGGCAGCAAGATATTTGCGCTAAAAGTTTTCAGGTGTCAATATTTGATTATACAGAAACTTGCTGGAAAAATTAACCTTCTTCTCAACCATACTTCTGTTAAAAGCGGAAGCATAAGGAGCTTGGTTTCGAGATAAGGAAAGAACTAGGGTTTTATACGACAGGACAGTTTCGGTAAGATTGTCCTTCAAAAGAAGGCGCTGGGCAAGCTTCTTCAAGAAATGAGCCCGTTCACTGGCAAGACATCATCGAAGAAAATGCTGCTTCGTTTTTACCGACATATCTGAGTTTTTGGCTGCTGGAAGACATAAATTGACGCTTCCTTTAACATGGCACTTTCCTGGAAATCAATCTGAGTTTTGGGATGAATCAGCTGCTCTAAACAGGTGCTTCGAGGTAGCTTCCTTGTTTAAGAGCTGTGGTATCTGGGCAAAGGTATGTGCAAGAAAGATGCAAAGATGCTTTGCGCATAGTCAGTGGTAGTAGCTTCTTTTCCTAAGAGCATAGTGTTTTGTTTCTACTACTCACAACATGCGAAAGGTCGCTAAGAAGATGAAAATTCTCTTTCTTGGGATTTTAGTTATTAATGGCAGATATCAATGTATCTGCCCCCACCCACCTACTAGCGACCCGTAGGGTCGCTAGTCTTATATATAAAGCTGAATGTCTGTTTGTATGTATGTATGTATGTATGTATGTATGTCTGTATGTCTGTCTGTGTGTACGTATGTTCCGAATAGAAAATTCCATTTCTGAACCGATCCGGACCAAACTTGGCACACATACACTTCGGGCCCCGGCGCGTGTCATAGGCTACTTTTCGTCATCGATCGATATCGATTTTATCGATTTTTATCGATTTTTTTGCTGAGTTCACCTACGGGGCTGGGAGTTGGCACAGGGGGGTAATCGAGCATGGGGATTCCGAATACAATATTGGTTTTCAGGATTATCGATTACTTTTATCGATTTTATCGATTTTTTTGCAAAGTTTGAGCTACGGGGCTGGGAGTTGGCACAGGGGGGTAATCGAGCATGGAGATTCCGAATACAATATTGGTTTTCAGGATTATCGATTACTTTTATCGATTTTATCGATTTTTTTGCAAAGTTTGAGCTAGGGGGCTGGGAGTTGGCACAGGGGGGTAATCGAGCATGCTGATCATCCCCAAGGGGGGTGATCAGCATGCTCGAACACCCCTGTGCCAAATTCCAGCCCCTAGCTCAAATTTTCAAAAAATCGATAAAATCGATAAAAGTAATGGACGATCTTGAAAACTAATATTGTATTCGTAATCTGCATGCTCGATTACCCTCTGTGCAAACTCCCAGCCCCGCAGGTCAAACTTTGCAAAAAAATCGATAAAATCGATAAAAGTAATGGACGATCCTGAAAACTAATATTGTATTCGGAATCCCCATGCTCACTTCCCCCCTGTGCCAACTCCTAGCCCTGTAGGTGAACTCTGCCAAAAAATCGATAAAATCAATAAAAGCAATCGATAATTCTGAAAACTAATATTGTATTCGGAATCCCCATGCTCACTTCCCCCTGTGCCAACTCCTAGCCCTGTAGGTGAACTCTGCCAAAAAATCGATAAAAATCGGTAAAATCGACATCGATCGATAACGAAAAGTGGACTGTGACACCCGCCGGGGCCCGAAGTGTATGTGTGCCAAGTTTGGTCCGGATACGGCGGAGCCGGGTAAGCCAGCTAGTGTATTATGAGGGTCCCATCACTCAACTGTCGCACGGCCATCTTCCTGGATTTCGTTTCTTGCAAAGCGATGGCGTGGTATTTGATGTGCTCTGCATGTTGGGAAGAGAGTGGAGGTTGGCGTTTGTTGAAACTGTGTTGGGGTTGCAGAGCATGAACAGTCTCCACAGCGTGTCGTCAGATAGACATGTCGCTTTTGTCCGATTCAAATGCGCCCTGAGGACCCTGACATCGTTCTTGCTACCACACGGCGCTGTAGGCGAAATTCGATGTGCAGGTTTATTTCACGTCATCTAGCTGACCCAAACTTACTAGGCCTACTCTTGCTTTCCACGGGATATCGCTAACACTGGGTGTAAAGCGGGGAGAGCCTAGCATGGAGAAGAGATCTGGTCCTGTCCGCTTACAAAGAAACCTTGTTTAGTCGAAGTAACCCTTTTGAATGGGAGTATACCATAACGGAGAGCATAAAATGCTGATTCCAAATTTGCTAAGCGTTTGTTGAAGCAAAAAAGTGCATCCAAAATAAAATGAACTGCTAAAATCTCGAAAAACTAGCCCTCAAATGGAGGAACCAAGTCATATAGATACTTTTCCGTTATCCGAACCCATTTTCTTTCAAAAGGCTCTTATAAAATAAATATGTTCTAAGGTCTAAAAATTTCGCATAAGTTCTACGAGAACTGCCTCCCCGCCACGCGTCAGGAAAAATTAACACGTTCTAGTTCATTTTGACATGTTTTTTCAAAAATCATTTCCGGTAAGGTAAAGGAGCATTTGCAAAGCTCTTCAACTAATTTCTATAAGAACAAAACAATTTAGAACCATTGTAAAAATATCTTATTGCTTTTAGCAATGATTCAAGAATGTATTAGGTTGTCCCAAAAGTTCTTGCGCCGGATTTTCAAAAAATCATAACTTCCCTGCCACAAAATGGATTTTCTTGATTCTAATTTCATCTGAAAGAGGAAACCTTTTCCTTTACAATGGTATCTTTGTTGTGAAGCGTCGTTAGAAAGCTCCAAAGCTAGCGGCAATTGAATGAAATTAGTCAAGATCGACATTTTTCAAGCTGGATCACGAAAAATTCTGAAAGTATTTTTACTTGGTAGAAAATATTTTGCAAATTACAATGGTACCTTTCCCATGATTAGAAACGAAAAAGATCGAGAGTTAGGAGCAAATAATTGGAATTTCTTCAGTTTTGTAATTAGCATGCTCAAAAAAGCCTAAGAACGTCACAGAAAGGACGGAAAAGTCAAGAACATGGGTTTTGTGACTTTCTCATTCTAGCTGAGCAAGTTTCGAGCTAATCGAGAGCATTTTTGATTTTCGTGAAAAAAGCACTCCTGGAAATCCGAAAAAATCACGAAAAACGAAATTGCTCTCGTTTGACACAGATTTTGCTCAGTCAGAAAGAAAACGTTACAAGACCCATAATCGTGGCTTTTCCGCCTTCTCGGTGACGTTTTTAGGCTTTTTTGAGCACGTTCGAAAATTGCAAAACTAAAGGAATTTTCTTTATTTGCTACTAACCCTCGATCTTTTTCGTTTTAAATCATGGGAAAGGTACCGCTGTAATGTGCAAAATATTCTCTATCAAATAAAAATACTTCCAGAATTTTTTGTAACCCAGCTTGAAAAATGTCGATCTTGACTGATTTCATTCAATTGCCGCTAGCTTTGGAACTTTCTCACGACGCTTCACAGCAAAGGAACCCTTGTAAAGGGAATAGTTTCCTCTTTCAAATGAAATTAAAATCAAGAAAATCCATGGAGTGGCAAGGAAGTTATGATTTTTTGAAAATCCGGCGCAAGAACTTTTGGGACAACCTAATATTTCTCTTCAAAGTTTCCGCCATGCGAATTTAGCCAGGAAAGTCTTGATGGCTTAAAGTAGTACCTCGCTGCTGCTTGTTTCGTCGCTTAGATGATGGGACCCTTGCGCACTCTATTCTGGGTATGTCTAGTCTGTTCATTGATAACAGGGTGATGTTGTCATTATTCCAATGTTCATTTTTGAAGTTGTTCAATCAAAAATGGAGATTGACCAGAAAACAGGTTGAACTTATTTGCTAGGTAGTGCAACACAAACTGTCGGTAAAACTTGTTAAACATGTACTGGCATGTCAAATTTTTTTGACGCGTGGCAGAAAGTTGACAGTGTACAACGTTGACGTTGAAGTTGGGACCAAATATGGTGCGAGGAAAGAGGCATTATCCTTCTTTGAAAAAATGGGTCCGGATAACAGAAAAGTGCCGAGAAAAAATTACAAGTTTTTGCCTTATTTGCACATGTAATTTTTTTGCTCTGATAATAGCTCATAACTCCTCGTCCGTGAACGTTAGAACGCAGATAAGGAGGGCAGTTCCGGAATCAGCATTTTTGCTCACTAAATATACATCTTATCTAAAAAGCCAATTCGACTAAACATGGTTCCTTTAGTAGCTAGGAAACATTGCAGTTCGACGCCCAGGGCCACACCCACGATACGATGAGGCGGCGAACCTTCGTGGGAGAATAATAAATAATCAAAGTCCCTGACTTTCCATTTTTTCATTTCCTAGTTGACTTGAAAATAAAAACCGTAAACTTCTTAAAACTTTGTCTTGGGGGTTTGAAGGCAGTGTCTGGGCAAAAAGTCGATTTTGAAATTTTGTACTTATCCGGGCCTTTTTTTTGCTAAAACCGATCCACGCAGAGCGCAAAGCGGCGAAAAAGCTCCGTTGCAGGAGGGAAAACGCAGCTGGGCGGGATCTTTCCCAAAATGGATTCACTCCCAGCTTCCGGAGCGATCTTGCCGGTTCTGTCAAGTCACGCGTTCGCACTTGGCCGGTGGGTCAGGGCAACTAGCGGCATAGAGAAGATCGCTCCGAAAGCTGGGAGCGTGACTTCACCATGGGGAAACCCCGCCCCCTGCTGATTTCCCTCCTGTGTTGGAGACCTTTTTTGCCGTTATCGCGCTCTTCAGTGTGGGTTTTCGGATTCAGCACAGCGAAAAGGCTCGAGTAAGCACAAAGTCTCAAAATCGACTTTTTCCCCGGACACTGCTTTCAAACCATACTGACCACGAATGTCACACTTTTCTCGCATAATAATGCTATTTGGTGGAGTTACTGTAGGAGTAAAGCAGGGAGACACAATCATGTTTGCATGAATCTTCTTCTGAGGCGTTATTTGTCATGCTGAGTATAAATGTGGTCATACCCTTTTCGCACCATGGAGCCATTCACTTGGATTACGGTGGGTATGCGGTAGATAGGTCAAAATCTCAGTGCTCAAAACTTTGACTAGGGGGTTTTGAAACATGCTGATCAAGGTCATACATGTTCTCCGTACAAACGCGTTATGTAAGTTTTGAGAAGCTAAAGGATAAGAATAAAAGAATAAGAAATTTGTCTTTAGTACCCTCTGCGCGTCGAACGCATTCTGCTGAGTAGTCGAAGAGGCTAATGCGTGCAGGCCTTCTACAGTGACTAGCTACAGTGATTATCCTCCCAGATTATCTGCTACTAATTCATCGCCCTTACAGAATAGAGGGCTTGGTGTTGGCCCAAGAGCCAAATCGAAGTTTTGTCCAACTTGGTCATAACTGCGCCTCATACCACTACGCCACTTGTTTGAGAAGCTACATGCTCAAAACAACTCTTCCGCTTTTCAGCACAATGTGGAACCCAGAAATCTACGAAAGGTATGGTCACGCGAAATGGGTGCGATAATCGTGATCAGCACGTTAGATAACCCCCTGCCTAATGTTTCAGGCAAGTCTACGACATTCGTCGCTGTATCTATACATAATGTAATTCCGCAGAGCTTAATGCAAACATAATACCCCAAAGTTTTACAGATGACTCCGCTTTTTGACCGAGAAAAGTCCCTTCAGACAAGTCCGCCCTACAAATATAAGCTTTTTTTCATTATAACTACCCTAAAATCTTGTCAGTTGAGTGCGAAGACTGTTAGATAAGTCAGAACTTATCTGCAGATGGATTTATTGATGGAAGATCCTATCTGTGAGATTTTAGGGTATGTCACGATCGTATGTCGAACAATCCCGTATTTATAGGCACCGTCCACCCAAAATCTCGAACTCGATGTTTTTGTCGCCTTCAGGCATTCTGAAAGCCCTGATTCCGAATATGGAGTCGAAAATCCGCGAAACCGCCAAAAACCCCTGTTTCGAGAATCCTCTGCAACAAGCGCAGGCGAGATGAAACATGCAAGTGGGCGGGGCGACCGGGGTCGCCCCGCCTACTTTGCTACTTCCGGAGCGGGTTTCTCGCTCCAGAAGCAATCTTTTGCGGCGAAGCTTGGAGGTTTGTCTAGTATGGGGGCCCACACTAGTATGCCATCATAATGGTGCCGACGGTGCCTTTAAGTCAACTTGAGGTACTGATTTCTACCGTAAACCCACCGTACTCTCACAAAATGGCGCTATCGTGCGAGTATAGTAAGATACTCATGTCCTTCCCCCCCCCCTCTTCTAAACGTCCTCCCTCAATAGATGAGGCAAACCCAAAACAACGATAATACGCACCTCCGTCACCTCGCCGAGAAGGCCGTGTAGCCAGCGCGCTCCAATGGCAAGTGATTTTCCGCGGCCTTTCAAATTTCAAATCAGAAAAGGCGCGAGAACTGCATATTCTGCTTCCCTTCGAATTTTGTCATTCTGTTTTCATTCCCTTTCATTCCTCTTGCTTGTAACATCTGTTAATTCGTTGTCACAAAACTCTTGTTTGTCAAGGTACAACTGGAAATGAGTGCAGGGACTGGAACGGTGCAGGAAGTCGAGGACGTTGATGGAGTTCGCATACAAGCAGAGTTCAGCCGGTTTTTACTGGAGTTAGTTTTCTTTTATGACTTCTTTGCTTATAAGCTCCAAACTCTCTGCGTCTTATGCCCTATTTATGAGTGATCTATCTATCCTGTCTATTTATCATATGTCTAAAGCTATCATTTGGCAGAAAATGAATGAAAACTGCAATCGGGGCTTTTCTGCAAGACACTACTTGTACAGATGATCTTCCTGTAGTAGCTCATTCTTAACTCTGCTAGTGAAATCAAAATTTTACGCAAGAAAATCCAGTTCCAGTGCTGAGGCAACAAGTACAATATTCTTCAGATACACGGATGAGAATGGAGTGCGTACCTACGAAAGCGCTATTTCGGCTTTGATCGAACCTGAAAGAAATACGCTGTATGTTGATATGCGTCATATCCACAGCTACAGTGCTACACTTTATGGAACAATCGAGCTGCAGTTTTACAAGTAAGCAAAATAACAATATTTATTCAGAGTAACTTTCGTACTTGTAGGCTCTATCCTTACATCTGCGAAGCTTTGCAACTAGCAGTCATTGATACTTGCACGGAAGATGCTGACAGGCAACGAATGCACAAAAAAGAAGTGTATGTCTCATTTGGTGGACTGGAGAACGGTGTTAACGTAAGCCAACCTTATTGATTGAGACATCACTATTTATCACTATAATTCTAGGTTCGTGAATTGACAGCGGAGAAAATAGGAGCTATGGTTTGCATAAACGGACAGATTGTGCGAACCCATCCTGTCCATCCCGAACTAAGCCGTGCTACCTTCGTTTGCGAAGACTGTGGAGTCACAACTAGAAATGTGCTTCAGCAATTCCGATACACACAAGTGCGGATACTTTGCTTTAATTCGCGTTTCTAGTTTGGATAAGTCTCATAGCGAGCTTTTTAGCCTTCGCGCTGTACAAATCCTCAATGTATGAATCGCAATAGGTTCAGCCTTGATGTTGATGATTCGTCTTTCGTTGACTTCCAGAAAATAAGAATTCAGGTAGTAATCGTAATTTTATCTACCTGCTTGCATAAGTAACTGCTTTACACTTCCATTCCTAGTCAATGTTTCTCATTAGGAAACACAAGCTGAGCTACCTCGTGGGTCGGTACCTCGAACTTTCGATGTGATTGTTCGCGGTGAAATGGTTGAATCAGTACAACCAGGTGATCGATGTGCCCTCACTGGAACCCTCATTGTGATTCCAGATATATCTCAACTCAGCTCGCCAGGTATGCTACTTCTTCGCATTGTTTTCTCTCTTAACTATGTAGTCCAGGGCTCCGTGCTGAAAGTGGCGGTGGCAATCGCGGTCGGGCATCAGAAAAAGACACAGGGTTGACGGGCTTAAAAGCTCTGGGAGTGCGTGATCTCAACTACAAATTAGCGTTCCTTGCTTGCCATATTGAGTCAAACAATACCAAGGTTTGTTCGCTTACAAACCTGAGGCTTCAACGTTGATGGAAGTTTAGTTTGGTGGAAAAGACTTTACACATGAGAATATCGATAGCTTGCAATTATGGAAGCAAATGAGCGACCAAGAGCATGCAGTTTTGAAGACGATGAGTGAAGACAAGCGCATTGCTGAAAATTTGGTCGACAGTCTGTTTCCAAACATTTATGGAAACGACGAGGTGACGCCTTTGGATTAGCCATACTATAATTTGAGAATTATTTTCATCTTTCAGGTAAAACTCGGTGTTTTGCTCATGTTATTTGGAGGTGTAGCAAAGAAAAGCAAACATGAAGGCACTACTTTACGTGGTGACATTAACGTGTGTCTTGTTGGAGATCCATCAACAGCGAAAAGTCAGATCTTAAAGTAGGTGAACATATTTCTTGTTTTGGCAAGAAGGATTTTTTCCTTTTGCAGAACGGTTGAAGAGTTTTGCCCTCGAGCTATCTATACTTCCGGCAAGGCTTCTTCAGCCGCTGGTCTAACAGCTGCTGTGGTCAAGGTAGGAACTTGGGCACTATCTGTTATTCTTAGCTAGTGCAATAAGAATAAATAAGAATAGTTAGCTATTTGATTCATTACACAAGCAGGTCTTATGTTTAGGACGAAGAGTCCTTCGAGTTTGTGATTGAAGCTGGTGCGCTCATGTTGGCCGACAACGGCGTGTGCTGTATTGACGAGTTTGACAAAATGGATCCGAAAGACCAAGTTGCTATCCATGAAGCTATGGAGCAACAGACTATCAGTATCACTAAGGTAATGGTTAATAATACCCTGTCGTTATGTGAATTGTGTGGCCTGATTCTACTTTGTGACCCAATTAACATCAATTCTTTTTTGCGCTTTTTGCCCGGCCTCTACTGTTCAAATCTACGCTTTAAGTTTTAGGCTGGAGTGAAAGCTACTCTGAATGCCCGAGCTTCTATACTCGCTGCAGCAAATCCAGTTGGAGGACGATATGACAGATCACGTCCACTTAAGCATAATGTGCAACTTTCAGCACCCATCATGAGCAGATTTGATCTGTTCTTTGTCCTTGTGGATGAATGTAACGAGGTGAGTGTAGCACTCTTCGAAGTTTAGTGATAGACCATTTACTCTTTCTTCTAGGTTGTGGATTATGCAATTGCTCGTCGAATTCTTGATAACCACCGCGCTATCTCTGCTCATCATATTCGAGAAACGAAGTACTCTACGGATGACATCCAGAAATACATCGCCTTCGCAAAGTGTTTCAAACCTCAGGCATGCCCATTTCCTTGTACATCTAAGCCTTCTTATATCGTGCCATATAGATTAGTGCCGAAGCTGGTGAAGCTCTGGTCACTGCCTACAAACGATTGCGCATGAGTGATAGCAACAATGCTGCTACTTCTTCATGGCGAATCACTGTTCGTCAGCTGGAGTCATTGGTGCGATTATCTGAGGCACTAGCTCGTTTGCACTGCGCTGCTCAGGTAAACTTTTTCTGAGCAGAGACGCTATTGAGTTTTATCAGAACTGTGAGTATAACACCGGTTTAGGTTAGTGTGGAACATGTCAATCAAGCCGCGAAACTGCTCAACAAATCTATAATCAGGTGAGCAAGCGTGTTCGAGTTCTTCAGTCGAATTTAACGAGAACATGCATTATAAAATATAATATTTACAGAGTAGAACAACCAGACATCGCACTCGATGAAGACTCCGAAGCTGACACGATCATGGAAAGAGATGAAGACAAAGAAAACGAGGAGGAAGCGATGGAAGCAGATGTAGATGGAAAGACAAAGGTAGGTGTTGAAACACTCAAGATTATCTAAGTGCTGGGCTTTGTTTGAATCGAATTTAAGTACTCTGAGTACCTGTCTGTTAAGGTCGACCCGTCTAAACTGAAAATCACTTTCGAAAAGTACAAGCGGTTGGCTGATATGCTTGTGCTTCATATGAGATCTGATGAGGAAGGTGTCGACGAGGAAGAGTACGAAGGAGTGCGACAAGACTCTTTGATAAATTGGTAGGTGCCTCTTTTTCTGCTTAAGGACTTTTTTGGTGGGCGCTAACATTGTTGATTCGTGACATAGCAGAGTCAGCAGTTATGTCTTTGTAATACGAGCCCTAAATTATCCACACGCTACCGCACAGGTGCCTGATCAGCAAATGTCCACGATCCGGCGTTTACGGAGCGTACATTCATGACTTTTCAATTGTTTCGTTACTTTCCCCTTTACATTCCGTTCCTTCCAGGTATTTGGAGATGATCGAAGGCGATTTGGAGTCAGTAGAGGACTTGAACATTCAGCGTACTATTTGTCAGAGAGTTATCCGTCGTCTCGTCACTGAGGATCATGTGCTGATTGAAATGGATTCAGACGAGAAAAATCCCTTGCTATGTGTTCATCCTAATTATGTGGTTACGGATCAATAATTGTCAATCTATGGCCGGGCAGACTTCACGCGATTTGATCGTCGCGACTGAATCGCGACGAGACAACTGTTACAACATCATTCCATGCCGATCAACTTGCATTTCGGTTGTGATACTTTTCCAGCCCGAAATTTTTGAATGTGAAATGAAAATGAATGGAAATGTCGGCGATTGAGTCGCGACGATGAAGTCGCGTGAAGTCTGTCCGGGGCCTATGGCACTTTTTTAACTTGAGCACATTGGTAATCTCATCCTAAATTCATCCCTCTATACAAGTATAGAAATTCGCAACTACTAACTTTGCTTGACTGCTGACTGCTTCTTTGGGTATTCACTGTCGCAAGCGAAGTACATAACTTTACTAAATCAAGTTTGAAGATTTTTCCATAACTTTACTAAATCAAGTTTGAAGATTTTTCAAAAAGTATGTTACAGCTAACTTTTGACAGTGATTTGAAGTTGTCGAGATTGTAAACAGCAAATTCACTGCGTTGATGTGTCTTTCTTGAACATTTGCATATTTTGGCATGACTTCCCGTTGATTAATGTTTACACTTTGATTCTCTACGTCTTTTTTGCTCTTTTCCTGACTTGTGTATAAAGCTTTCCACTCATATTATTGATGAAACACACCTGATGGTTGTTCGGTCTATAGATAGCAGTTTTCAAACGTCAGCGCATACATATCACCCAAGGCAAGCAGAGAAGAGCAATTAGAAGCTAAAGCAGTCAATGACTGCAGAAAGTCTTTTTAGTTTGGCAACCTAGAAGAGATAAGAATTTAAAACAATCGTTCTTGGTACAGTATATGTCAATAACATGCTCCTTTTGTTCTATACTCTCGGTGCCACCAACGTGAAAGGCACCCGCCATACTTACCCCTCTTGATCCGCTTGATCCGCTTGCTCCGCTTCTTGCAGGACGCGTGCAAAACGCGCGCACACAACAGTCTGTCATTTGGCGTCACGTACAGCGAATTTGCCCAACCATACGAGATTGCTTTTTACCTACGCGGCGCCAAATGACAGACTGCTGAGTGCGCGCGTTTTACACGCGTCCTGCAAGAAGCGGAGCAAGCGAATCAAGCGGATCAAGAGGGGTAAGCATGGCGGGTACCAGAGCAAGTCATGTGACTGTTCACGACAGTTTCGCATGGGAGCTAACTACGCATGCGCAACGCAAGTACACCATGCGGACTCTCAATCGATGAGGCCATTTTGAATGCCCGAGCCATACGCGCGCGCGAACGTGCGCGAAGCTCATTGCGCTTGCGAAAAAAGGGAGCACGTAATTGACACAGACTGTAGGGTGTGGTCACTGCCGGCTCATGGAGGTTGGACCCCGCAGCCGCTTCACTTGGACCCTGGGCCAGTCTGCAACAAATGCTTTTAGCATTTGTCATTCCTGTTTACGCGACTGAAAACTCGCAAGCGTTCCAAGATGCTCAAAACTTATAGGCAGCGTCTCGGCAAAGTGACGAGTATAAGAATTTTACAGCGATGCAATAACAGTTCTCCCAAATCTATATCTATATATATCAGTGGCGGACCGAGGGGGGGGGGGGGCGGGGGGGGGGGGGGGGGGGCGCGCGCGCCCCCCCCCCCCGAGAATGGGTCGCGAAATTTTTGAAACTTACCTATATGGGTTATAAAATTGTGCAAACGACTTGTTTGCACTTGAAAATAATTAAAATAATTTTTAAAATTTTCTAAAAATTCATTTTAGCCTTATAAAAAAATTTTTTTCGGGGGCGTGGCTGACGCCACGCCCCCTTTTTCCAGATTTTAGGGGTCGGGGACCCGCAAAAATTTTGAGAAGCACCCCAAAAATTTTTTCGGAGTGCGTGGCTGACGCCACGCACCTTTTTTAGAAAAAAATTTTTGTCGCGCGCCCCCCCCCCCCCCCCCCCGAAAAAATTTCTCGGACCGCCACTGATATATATATATATATAAAACTCAAAAATTGTCAGTTTGGAGGGTATGTGCGTTATAGAAACGCGCGCCGCTCAACCGATTAAGCTGAAACTTTACACACATATGTTTTCGAGCCTTGCGCAGATGATAGGCTACTTTTTGCAGCGATTCGTTGGGTCCTTCTATCGATTTATTGATTTGCAGCACTTTGCAATAAAAATGATTCTTATCATTTGCTATCAAAACAGGGGCATGTAAACAAGGCTGGCATGTCTCATTGTGAACTTCTGTTGACGAAGTGCAGTGAAAAGTGTTCTTGATGTGAGTCTTAATTGCTCATTTAAATGGATGCACTAAATGTATCTTATGCGGAAACCTTAGCGTGCAAGAGACCATGAGTGCTTTGTAGCGAGTGTTTTGTATGGAAGCGTGCTCAATTTACGCTTATAATCAATGCTTTCTTCGTTACATGCTCAATTTAAACAATGAGGGGTCAAAATTTTTCATGAGATTGCGCACAAATTATTTGTTAATACCAGAAAAATATACAAACAGAGAACAGCATAAATTTGGACAAAATTTTTATGCACATCCGGCACGAGGGTAGTAAAAGTTGAGTTGGAGCCGTTCCCGAATGAAAAAGCAGAGATTGTCGTAAGTGCCAAGTTGGAATGAACATACTTACTGCTAAACAAGTTTATTCAAATTATTACGCGATTGAGGAGCTCAAACACGACCTTATTCCAAGTGACTGAAAATATGACACGCTTTTCCTAATGATCTTCTACTTACTGTAGAGAGCTCAAAATGGCTAGTAAGCACAGATAGCGATATCGTACCAGATTCGGTGCGTACCTGCGATTAAGGCCAAGTGTAATGTTATTATACGAAGGATATGTGATAGAAGATATTTTCTAACACCAAATCTACAGAGAGTAAGATTTCAAGTTCAAATACTCACTCTTCACTTTCAGAGAGGACCAGAGCATCTAAATTGCAAATGTCAAGAAGACACTACATTTGTCACCTTCTCTGAAGTATCATAATAATATCATATCAGAAGTATCATACTGACTTCTCAAAATCGCTTCAGTCTTAGTGAGATAGGAAGCCAACCATGGCTGGGTTCATACTGACCTGCAAATTCCTTTCAGCACAACGCTCTAATTGTGCGTTGTACTGGGACTCCGGATCAGCATGAACCCAGCCTATATTTCTACACTTGATAGTGGCTTCTGGTGCTCCTACTGCCTTGCGCATATTTCGCGTAAATTCTGCCCCTCCCCCCACGACTCCTTAGTTATTTGGCAATTTGCGCATTACGCCAACGGGTTTTGCATGTTATGATTCTGCAAATACATAGGCCGACTCTTAATAAAGGCGGTCGGTTCGCTGGAGAATCTTTCATTTGGTCAGTGGAGCTCGTACGCCCGCGCACTCTTCACACTGCAAGTGCTTCGTTTGCGATTAGTTTATAATGAAAGGCTAGAACTTAGCTAAAATTTTGTATACTCCGTTTCTTCGCGTTTGCTTTTACATCCACCTAACATTTCTACACCTCTATATAAGCCACGAGTTTAAAAAATCAAACACTGTCAAATCGCGCGGCGATTGGAATCATGCGCGATATGAGTAATATAAGACCTACTACGGAGAAGCTTAGGTGCATACGGATAAGCATACATACACAGATGAGAACCAAGAGCGGCTGGCAATGTGATAGTGGGAACAATGACGCCCTTCGCCCTGCCTGCCACCCGCCACGCGTGGCTAACATGTTGGAAAACATGTAGCAACATGTTAGGACCAACATGTTGGCTGTGAGGCTGAGGGAGGACGACGTATTTTTGTATGTTGAAGTAATAAAGAGGGAATACCATATCGACTCGGATTCCAGAAATGGCAAATTCTCTTCCTCTTACTGAATGTGAGCTTCAAAAGTTTTTTCCAACCTGTTTCCAACTGCTACTACAGAACGGCTGATTCCGATTTTTGTCAGTAGATAAATAGTATCTACCTTGAGCAGTCCGTAGGCCAACGAATCGACGATACATAAAGGCAGGGCCCGGAAAATATCCGGAGAAGTTC
>CATQJL010000223.1:6483147-6509905 GCA_958299035.1 Cylicocyclus nassatus | reverse complement strand
TGTGCTGTTCTCGCACTAGTAGTTGTATACTACAGACCAGTACAAGTACAGACACAAATTTTCAGCGCTCTATAGGCTTTAGTTCTCAAGAAATAATCGTTTTAAGACGGGAACCCGACTGTGCGAAGCTAAATTCAGTGTTTCTCGAGAACTAAAGCCTGTAGAGCGCTGAAAATTTTTCTCTGTACTTGTACTGGTCTGTAGTATGCAACGACTAGTGTGAGAACGGCACAGCATCACTTTGGCAAGAACATGAAAATTTTCGTTTTCTCGATTTCTATTCAAGGAAAAAATACAGCAACAATATATATAAATGTTTGATGTGGATAGGGTATATGTGAGCAAATTAGGAATTTTCTGGGATTTTTCTTAACGGAGTTGCGAAATTTTTTTGTTTTTCGGGCGGTTAGATCTTTTTGGTTTTTGGCTTCAAACTCGGGATGGATTTGAACTGATGCGAAAGTGAGAAGCGCATCTTGTAGAGCTTGCTTTGCTCTATCAAACGGTATCTTGAAACCTGTCTAAAACCAAGAAGTTCATGATTTATTGCGATTGAAAGTTTAAACGGACGAAACTTATGGGACAACCTGATATATATAATGTAATTCCGCAGAGCTTAATGCAAACATAATACCCCAAAGTTTTACAGATGACTCCGCTTTTTGACCGAGAAAAGTCCCTTCAGACAAGTCCGCCCTACAAATATAAGCTTTTTTTCATTATAACTACCCTAAAATCTTGTCAGTTAAGTGCGAAGACTGTTAGATAAGTCAGAACTTATCTGCAGATGGATTTATTGATGGAAGATCCTATCTGTGAGATTTTAGGGTATGTCACGATCGTATGTCGAACAATCCCGTATTTATAGGCACCGTCCACCCATAATCTCGAATTCAATGTTTTTGTCGCCTTCATGACTTCTGAAAGCCCTGATTCCGAATATGGAGTCGAAAATCCGCGAAACCGCCAAAAACCCCTGTTTCGAGAACCCTCTGCAACAAGCGCAGGCGAGATGAAGCATGCAAGTGGGAGGGGCGACCGGGGTCGCCCCGCCTACTTTGCTACTTCCGGAGCGGGTTTCTCGCTCCAGAAGCAATCTTTTGCGGCGAAGCTTGGAGATTTGTCTAGTATGGGGGCCCACACTAGTATGCCATCATAATGGTGCCGACGGTGCCTTTAAGTCAACTTGAGGTATTGATTTCTACCGTAAACCCACCGTACTCTCACAAAATGGCGCTATCGTGCGAGTATAGTAAGGTATTCATGTCCTTCCCCCCCCCTCTTCTAAACGTCCTCCCTCAATAGATGAGGCAAACCCAAAACAACGATAATACGCACCTCCGTCACCTCTCCGAGAAGGCCGTGTAGCCAGCGCGCTCCAATGGCAAGCGATTTTCCGCGGCCTTTCAAATTTCAAATCAAAAAAGGCGCGAGAACTGCATATTCTGCTTCCCTTCGAATTTTGTCATTCTGTTTTCATTCCCTTTCATTCCTCTTGCTTGTAACATCTGTTAATTCGTTGTCACAAAACTTTTGTTTGTCAAGGTACAACTGGAAATGAGTGCAGGAACTGGAACGGTGCAGGAAGTCGAGGACGTTGATGGAGTTCGCATACAAGCAGAGTTCAGCCGGTTTTTACTGGAGTGGGTTTTCTTTTATGACTTCTTTGGTTATAAGTTCCGAACTCTCTGCGTCTTATGCCCTATTCTTGAGTGATCTATCTATCCTGTCTATTTATCATATGTCTAAAGCTATCATTTGGCAGAAAATGAATGAAAACTGCAGTCGGGGCTTTTCTGCAAGACACTACTTGTACAGATGATCTTCCTGTAGTAGCTCATTCTTAACTCTGCTAGTGAAATAAAAATTTCACGCAAGAAATTCCAGTTCCAGTGCTGAGGCAACAAGTACAATATTCTTCAGATACACGGATGAGAATGGAGTGCGTATCTACGAAAGCGCTATTTCGGCTTTGATCGAACCTGAAAGAAATACGCTGTATGTTGATATGCGTCATATCCACAGCTACAGTGCTACACTTTATGGAACAATCGAGCTGCAGTTTTACAAGTAAGCAAAATAAAAATATTTATTCAGAGTAACTTTCGTACCTAGGCTCTATCCTTACATCTGCGAAGCTTTGCAACTAGCAGTCATTGATACTTGCACGGAAGATGCTGACAGGCAACGAATGCACAAAAAAGAAGTGTATGTCTCATTTGGTGGACTGGAGAACCGTGTTAACGTAAGCCAACCTTATTGATTGAGACATCACTATTTATCGCTATAATTCTAGGTTCGTGAATTAACAGCGGAGAAAATAGGAGCTATGGTTTGCATAAACGGACAGATTGTGCGAACCCATCCTGTCCATCCCGAACTAAGCCGTGCTACCTTCGTTTGCGAAGACTGTGGAGTCACAACTAGAAATGTGCTTCAGCAATTTCGATACACACAAGTGCGGATACTTTGCTTTAATTCGCGTTTCTAGTTTGGATAAGTCTCATAGCGAGCTTTTTAGCCTTCGCGCTGTACAAATCCTCAATGTATGAATCGCAATAGGTTCAGCCTTGATGTTGATGATTCGTCTTTCGTTGACTTCCAGAAAATAAGAATTCAGGTAGTAATCGTAATTTTATCTACCTGCTTGTGTAAGTAACTGCTTTACACTTCCATTCCTAGTCAATGTTTCTCATTAGGAAACACAAGCTGAGCTACCTCGTGGGTCGGTACCTCGAACTTTCGATGTGATTGTTCGCGGTGAAATGGTTGAATCAGTACAACCAGGTGATCGATGTGCCCTCACTGGAACCCTCATTGTGATTCCAGATATATCTCAACTCAGCTCGCCAGGTATGCTACTTCTTCGCATTGTTTTCTCTCTTAACTATGCAGTCCAGGGCTCCGTGCTGAAAGTGGCGGTGGCAATCGTGGTCGGGCATCAGAAAAAGACACAGGGTTGACGGGCTTAAAAGCTCTGGGAGTGCGTGATCTCAACTACAAATTAGCGTTCCTTGCTTGCCATATTGAGTCAAACAATACCAAGGTTTGTTCGCCTACAAACCTGAGGCTTCAACGTTGATGGAAGTTTAGTTTGGCGGAAAAGACTTTACACACGAGAATATCGATAGCTTGCAATTATGGAAGCAAATGAGCGACCAAGAGCATGCAGTTTTGAAGACGATGAGTGAAGACAAGCGCATTGCTGAAAATTTGGTCGACAGTCTGTTTCCAAACATTTATGGAAACGACGAGGTGACGCCTTTGGATTAGCCATACTATAATTTGAGAATTATTTTCATCTTTCAGGTAAAACTCGGTGTTTTGCTCATGTTATTTGGAGGTGTAGCAAAGAAAAGCAAACATGAAGGCACTACTTTACGTGGTGACATTAACGTGTGTCTTGTTGGAGATCCATCAACAGCGAAAAGTCAGATCTTAAAGTAAGTGAACATATTTCTTGTTTTGGCAAAAAGGATTTTTTCCTTTTGCAGAACGGTTGAAGAGTTTTGCCCTCGAGCTATCTATACTTCCGGCAAGGCTTCTTCAGCCGCTGGTCTAACAGCTGCTGTGGTCAAGGTAGGAACTTGGGCACTATCTGTTATTCTTATTGCTAGTGCAATAAGAATAAATAAGAATAGTTAGCTATTTGATTCATTACACAAGCAGGTCTTATATTTAGGACGAAGAGTCCTTCGAGTTTGTGATTGAAGCTGGTGCGCTCATGTTGGCCGACAACGGCGTGTGCTGTATTGACGAGTTTGACAAAATGGATCCGAAAGACCAAGTTGCTATCCATGAAGCTATGGAGCAACAGACTATCAGTATCACTAAGGTAATGGTTAATGATACCCTGTCGTTATGTGAATTGTGTGGCCTGATTCTACTTTGTGACCCAATTAACATCAATTCTTTTTTGCGCTTTTTGCCCGGCCTCTACTGTTCAAATCTACGCTTTAAGTTTTAGGCTGGAGTGAAAGCTACTCTGAATGCCCGAGCTTCTATACTCGCTGCAGCAAATCCAGTTGGAGGACGATATGACAGATCACGTCCACTGAAGCATAATGTGCAACTTTCAGCACCCATCATGAGCAGATTTGATCTGTTCTTTGTCCTTGTGGATGAATGTAACGAGGTGAGTGTAGCACTCTTCGAAGTTTAGTGACAGACCATTTACTCTTTCTTCTAGGTTGTGGATTATGCAATTGCTCGTCGAATTCTTGATAACCACCGCGCTATCTCTGCTCATCATATTCGAGAAACGAAGTACTCTACGGATGACATCCAGAAATACATCGCCTTCGCAAAGTGTTTCAAACCTCAGGCATGCCCATTTCCTTATACATTCAAGCCTTCTTATATCGTGCCATATAGATTAGTGCCGAAGCTGGTGAAGCTCTGGTCACTGCCTACAAACGATTGCGCATGAGTGATAGCAACAATGCTGCTACTTCTTCATGGCGAATCACTGTTCGTCAGCTGGAGTCATTGGTGCGATTATCTGAGGCACTAGCTCGTTTGCACTGCGCTGCTCAGGTAAACTTTTTCTGAGCAGAGACGCTATTGAGTTTTATCAGAACTGTGAGTATAACACCGGTTTAGGTTAGTGTGGAACATGTCAATCAAGCCGCGAAACTGCTCAACAAATCTATAATCAGGTGAGCAAGCGTGTTCGAGTTCTTCAGTCGAATTTAACGAGAACATGCATTATAAAATATAATATTTACAGAGTAGAACAACCAGACATCGCACTCGATGAAGACTTCGAAGCTGACACGATCATGGAAAGAGATGAAGACAAAGAAAACGAGGAGGAAGCGATGGAAGCAGATGTAGATGGAAAGACAAAGGTAGGTGTTGAAACACTCAAGATTATCTAAGTGCTGGGCTTTGTTTGAATCGAATTTAAGTACTCTGAGTACCTGTCTGTTAAGGTCGACCCGTCTAAACTGAAAATCACTTTCGAAAAGTACAAGCGGTTGGCTGATATGCTTGTGCTTCATATGAGATCTGATGAGGAAGGTGTCGACGAGGAAGAGTACGAAGGAGTGCGACAAGACTCTTTGATAAATTGGTAGGTGCCTCTTTTTCTGCTTAAGGACTTTTTTGGTGGGCGCTAACATTGTTGATTCGTGACATAGCAGAGTCAGCAGTTATGTCTTTGTAATACGAGCCCTAAATTATCCACACGCTACCGCACAGGTGCCTGATCAGCAAATGTCCACGGTCCGGCGTTTACGGAGCGTACATTCATGAGTTTTCAATTGTTTCGTTACTTTCCCCTTTACATTCGTTCCTTCCAGGTATCTGGAGATGATCGAAGGCGATTTGGAGTCAGTAGAGGACTTGAACATTCAGCGTACTATTTGTCAGAGAGTTATCCGTCGTCTCGTCACTGAGGATCATGTGCTGATTGAAATGGATTCAGACGAGAAAAATCCCTTGCTATGTGTTCATCCTAATTATGTGGTTACGGATCAATAATTGTCAATCTATGGCCGGGCAGACTTCACGCGATTTGATCGTCGCGACTGAATCGCGACGAGACAACTGTTACAACATCATTCCATGCCGATCAACTTGCATTTCGGTTGTGATACTTTTCCAGCCCGAAATTTTTGAATGTGAAATGAAAATGAATGGAAATGTCGGCGATTGAATCGCGACGATGAAGTCGCGTGAAGTCTGTCCGGGGCCTATGGCACTTTTTTAACTTGAGCACATTGGTAATCTCAATCCTAAATTCATCCCTCTATACAAGTATAGAAATTCGCAACTACTAACTTTGCTTGACTGTTGACTGCTTCTTTGGGTATTCACTGTCGCAAGCGAAGTACATAACTTTACTAAATCAAGTTTGAAGATTTTTCCATAACTTTACTAAATCAAGTTTGAAGATTTTTCAAAAAGTATATTACAGCTAACTTTTGACAGTGATTTGAAGTTGTCGAGATTGTAAACAGCAAATTCACTGCGTTGATGTGTCTTTCTTGAACATTTGCACATTTTGGCATGACTTCCCGTTGATTAATGTTTACACTTTGATTCTCTACGTCTTTTTTGCTCTTTTCCTGACTTGTGTATAAAGCTTTCCACTCATATTATTGATGAAACACACCTGATGGTTGTTCGGTCTATAGATAGATAGCAGTTTTCAAACGTCAACGCATACATATCACCCAAGGCAAGCAGAGAAGAGCAATTAGAAGCTAAAGCAGTCAATGACTGCAGAAAGTCTTTTAGTTTGGCAACCTAGAAGAGATAAGAATTTAAAACAATCGTTCTTGGTACAGTATATGTCAATAACATGCTCCTTTTGTTCTATACTCTCGGTGCCACCAACGTGAAAGGCACCCGCCATACTTACCCCTCTTGATCCGCTTGATCCGCTTGCTCCGCTTCTTGCAGGACGCGTGCAAAACGCGCGCACACAACAGTCTGTCATTTGGCGTCACGTACAGCGAATTTGCCCAACCATACGAGATTGCTTTTTACCTCGCGGCGCCAAATGACAGACTGCTGAGTGCGCGCGTTTTACACGCGTCCTGCAAGAAGCGGAGCAAGCGAATCAAGCGGATCAAGAGGGGTAAGCATGGCGGGTAACAGAGCAAGTCATGTGACTGTTCACCACAGTCTCGCATGGGAGCTAACTACGCATGCGCAACGCAAGTACACCATGCGGACTCTCAATCGATGAGGCCATTTTGAATGCCCGAGCCATACGCGCGCGCGAACGTGCGCGAAGCTCATTGCGCTTGCGAAAAAAGGGAGCACGTAATTGACACAGACTGTAGGGTGTGGTCACTGCCGGCTCATGGAGGTTGGACCCCGCAGCCGCTTCACTTGGACCCTGGGCCAGTCTGCAACAAATGCTTTTAGCATTTGTCATTCCTGTTTACGCGACTGAAAACTCGCAAGCGTTCCAAGATGCTCAAAACTTATAGGCAGCGTCTCGGCAAAGTGATGAGTACAAGAATTTTACAGCGATGCAATAACAGTTCTCCCAAATCTATATATATATATATATATATATATATATAAAACTCAAAAATTGTCAGTTTGGAGGGTATGTGCGTTATAGAAACGCGCGCCGCTCAACCGATTAAGCTGAAACTTTACACACATATGTTTTCGAGCCTTGCGCAGATGATAGGCTACTTTTTGCAGCGATTCGTTGTGTCGAGACGCAGATAATTAGATGGTCCGACAGTCTCCACGCCAACTGGGCGGTGCCCAGAATCTCCAGATGAGCTGGCACTCCCCGGGTGCTCGGTGGTCCCCTCCCCAATTATGTCCCCCAACTTTATATATATGTCATAATGATAAAATCATCTAGTCAAGATTTGTTCTGTTAAGAAGCAGGAAACAAGGGTAGAGGGATCAAGTGACGAGAGTAATTAACTCGTACACTTGACATGGAGGTCCCGGGGAGTGCCAGCTCATCTGGAGATTCTGGGCACCGCCCAGTTGGCGTGGAGACTGTCGGACCATCTAATTATCTGCGTCTCGACATGTCCATTCCATTGTAAAGCTCGTCCCGAGCTTTCATCCTTGACCATGGCTTCGGGAACGAATTCATCATAACATTTGATCATCCCGGAGTTTACACGTTGACCATTTGACCATCCTCAACCATGCTGTCATCACTCTCATCATCATCGATCGCTCTATCGTCGTCATTGCATCATTGATCGAGTTCTTTCATACGTCGACTCATCATTGATCGATTTTTTTTTTCATATCATCGTCATCTTTATCGATTGATTGCCGGACAATTGATGGCGCTGCTTGCTTGTGCATTGATCATCTGCGATTAGCATTCATCTTCGAAAACCATTCATCTTTTTCGTTGCTTTCGTGGGGATCGAACTTCATGGCTGGGTTGCATCTGCTGGATCGCGTCTTCACGTTGCATAGAGGAGAGCCGGTAAGAGACAAGGTAAACAGAAGGGCGAACGCCAGAAGGCGAAGCGCACGCTCCTGTAATTGCGGACGCGTATCCAGGCGAGACTTTCAAAGATAAGCGCGAGTTTCTGAAGACCATGATTTTCAACAATGGTCTATCGCAAAACATTAAGCAAAAGTTAAAGTTTTTGGGTCCGCTCAACCCAAACTTTACTGAGTTAGTCAAAGATGCTGAGCGAATTTGGGAACTAATCAAAACCGACGAAGTGGCTTTTGACCCTTCTCTTTTCAACTCAAAAATGGATAGGATTCTCAACCACCTTGAGAATCCCTTTCCTCAAGTCAATAGGACTTATCATTCAAATCAAAATCGCTCTAGCTATAATTCACGTCAATATTCTCCGCCGCGCTCATCACATAACAACCATGGCTACCGCAATCAATCGCGTTCTCCATCGCGCTACAATAACTATAATTACCGTAACCAATCGCGCTCTCCGCCGCGCTACAACAATAATAACAATAACCGTAATCGCTCTAGGCATGTAAGGTTCGCGCCAGAGCCTAGTTACCAACAGTGGCAATCTAATAGCAACAATTATCAATCTAGATCTCCTCCGCGTAATAGAAATATGTCTTCGAAAAGAAATCAAGATAATTCCAATCGTTTCCGTAACAATAACAATTCTCGTAATCAATTCAATTCCAACCAAAATTTTCACAATAGCTCTCGTTCACCAAATCGTAATCGGAATAACAACCGAAATTCTTCTCGAAGGGGTAATTCGCATGTAGTTAACTCTATAGCCGCAAATTTTTCCACAGGCATTACAAATTCTGTAAATTCCCTATTTCTAGTCGCAATAATTGCGCTAATTTTTCCTACCTCTTCTGCTTTCTCAATGGACTATCAGCTATGCTCATCTGGTAAATCAGGCTGGCCTGTAGCCTTTCCTGAAACTATTTCTTGCGCGAAATCAACCAATTTAAGTAGTGTGCTGTTAACAATGGCCTCTGTTTTTGTAGAAAAAACAGAACCAACCACGCTAACTGCATTTCATTGTTTCAATAAAACTAGGAAAGTTTGCGCGTCATCTTATCTGCACATTTCTTTCTCGCTAAATAGCGATGAGGAATTTATGTCTCCCATCGATCCAATTCTCTGCCATAATATTGCAAAAACCAAAAAGTATCTTGATGGCCCTTACACATATTTTCGCCTGAAGTGTTTGGTTCACAACGTCCTATTCATTATTCTTATCCCTGGTTTTTTGGTCAAAAGTGCACAGTTACCACAAATATTTATGTAGAAGAAGGCGAAATTGCCACTTTTGATGGTGACCAATTGCTAGGACAGTTTGGCGACATGGCAAATTGCACTCTTAGCCATGATTACTGTCAACTATCACGTGGTACCGTAGTTTGGAAGTCAAAAGACGCTCCACTTGCTTGTAAATTTGTAAAAGCTATTGACAGTATAGCATATGTTACACCAAATCACATTCTTCTTGAAGCAATACAATCCGCATTCACATACAAGAGCGTTTTCTTTCAAAAATCACAACTTACAAAGTGGTGTTTGTCCGAAAACGCTATTGCAATGGACAATGGTGTATTTATATTGCTTCCAGAACTTTTGGGAGAAGATCCTCGCACAATTTTTGATAGTAACATAACTCTAGTGCGAGAAATCAACGAAAAACACTTCAACTTCTCCAAAAGCTTTCCAATTTACGATGTAGACACTACCTACACTCATAAAATTCGCAGTCCTTATGCATCACATGGCAATACTTTTTCAACTTCTAGCAATGCCACTATTCTTTCATCAATACTTTTGAAATCAAAACCACTTCAAATCAATCAAGTAAAACCGCTGATCAGAGGAAAACGATCTAGCAATACAAAACCCGCTCATAGGACAATTAACATTTCTGCCATAGTCGCAGAGCATATTGCATTGAATTCACCTCCAGCATTCTCAGCGCAACAGTCTGAACTCAATACCAAGTTGCAGTACCTTAAATTTAAGCTTGACGAGGTGATTCAGCGCGATTTTTCTATCATGTTTGAGCGAATTTGCGTCTTGAACAATTTCAAGATTTTGACTATCAAAAGTATTGCGAAAAGCGATCCTACAAGTGCTGCTAGGATGTTACTCAGCAGAGACGATATTTTCGCCATTTCTGCTGGGGATATTTTGATGATTTCTAAGTGTAAAACTATCCAAATTGATGAGATCTATCCGGACCATAAAGTGGATAGCAACTGCTATGTAGATACTCCGGTAAGTGTCGGGAAAACTTTATTTTTCGTCCAACCTGGCACACGTGATCTCAAAACCTCATCTTCTTTTGCTGACTGTGGTCATTTACCATTAGGGGTTTATAATGATGGTACAAATCATTACAAATCATCTAATGGTTATGTCCACGTTTCTCACGTAAATTTAAACTTGCCACAAAACTTTGCAAATCAAAACATAGTTTTCAATTCTCCGCCTATTTTCCACTCGGACCTAGCCAAAATAAACACGGAGATAAAGTACATCAAAAATCGCATCAATACAGCAACCATAAAGTCAAACTTAGATGCTTCGCAAGTTCATGATCCAGATCTGAACACATTTCCTGAGCAACTACAGAATGAAGCTATGGAAACTGCTGATTTTCTTGAAACCAATGCTTTACAAATTCTACAATCGCAAAAATCAATAATCTTACGGTCCATAGAAAAACACACTTTGGTAATTTATGCTGTTAGAGCAATTATCATTGCAGTAGTTCTATTTTTGATAGCTCTTATCTTTTATCACGTCAAATTAGCGCGTACTTTCTTGAAAGTTCTCTTCAGAATGTTTCAAGTTCTATTTCCGTCGTTTTATAAGAAAACTGCGAAAATAGAGCATAATGTTGAGGCATCTGCTCCGCATTTTCAAGAAAGCCATACTTTTGTTACATTTCAAGACAATCAGTCTCAAACGCGCGATCCAATCTATCCAAACTTACAGGACGAAAAACAAGTTGAGACATCGTTTAGCACAAAAACCGATCTCAATGTGCCTGTTAATAATTTTCACGATTTCAATCCTATTGTAATGTCCGTCCAACAACTCGGTCAAAACAACACCATATTTATCCCGCTAAAAATCAACAACTTCAATACAGCTGCCCTTTTTGACACCGGTTCAGCTATCACTTTAATCTCAAATAAGTTTGTTAAAAAACTCAATATTCCTTTCACTAAATCTTCTTTAAAAAAGGCTGTAGCAGCAAATGGTACTGCTATCCAACTTCTAGGTCAAATTTCAGCCACTCTTACTGTAGGTAACATTGTCATTACAGTCACACCATTTGTAGTCAGTGATGCACATTGCTCAACAGACTTACTTTTGGGTAATGACTCGATAACAAAGTTATCTACAAGCGTAACAATAAACTATAAAGAAAAACAGGTTGTTTTCGAAAAAAGTTCGGTGCCAATGGTTGATCCTAATAGTGATCTCATGCTTATCGAACCTGTTCGCTTATCTTGCAAAACTACTCTCAAACCGCTTTCTGATACTGTTGTTCAAGGTCGCATAGAGTCTTTTTATCCTCCCGACTGGGAATTTTTGACATGTGACGACCAAACACTCACCTTACCAGAAGGCGTTGTGATAGGCAAAACTCTTTCATGTCCTGGTATGAATGGCACAATCTTACTACGCATTTTCAACTCTAATCCTACTCATGTAAAACTAAGTAAGGATCAAATAGTCGCAAATGCTGAATTCGTTGGATCTGCCCAACAATGGCCAGCTGTTTTTGAAATTCATCCCAGTAATTCTCCTAACACATATCAAAATCCAGTTCATTACACCTCACCTGAGGCGGACATAGCCGCAAATCTTCCTAATTTTCCTCAAAGACCTCAAGGTCCACCCCTATGGGAGCGTGTTAAAGTTAACCGCAATTTACTCACAAAACAGCAATCTTCCCAATTTAACAATCTTCTTAAAAAGTATCAAAAATGCTTCGTAGGATCGGATGGTAACTTAGGAAGATACACAGGTCCAATCTTATATATAAAGCTGAATGTCTGTTTGTCTGTCTGTCTGTCTGTCTGTCTGTATGTCTGTATGTGTGTACGTATGTTCCGAATAGAAAATTCCATTTCTGAACCGATCCGGACCAAACTTGGCACACATACACTTCGGGCCCCGGCGGGTGTCATAGGCTACTTTTCGTCATCGATCGATATCGATTTTATCGATTTTTATCGATTTTTTTGCTGAGTTCACCTACGGGGCTGGGAGTTGGCACAGGGGGGTAATCGAGCATGGGGATTCCGAATACAATATTGGGTTTCAGGATTATCGATTACTTTTATCGATTTTATCGATTTTTTTGCAAAGTTTGAGCTACGGGGCTGGGAGTTCGCACAGGGGGGTAATCGAGCATGGGGATTCCGAATACAACATTGGTTTTCAGGATTATCGATTACTTTTATCGATTTTATCGATTTTTTTGCAAAGTTTGAGCTAGGGGGCTGGGAGTTCGCACAGGGGGGTAATCGAGCATGGGGATTCCGAATACAATATTGGTTTTCAGGATTATCGATTACTTTTATCGATTTTATCGATTTTTTGCAAAGTTTGAGCTAGGGGGCTGGGAGTTGGTACAGGGGGGTAATCGAGCATGCTGATCACCCCCAAGGGGGGTGATCAGCATGCTCGATTACACTCCTGTGCCAAATTCCAGCCCCCTAGCTCAAATTTTCAAAAAATCGATAAAATCGAAAAAGTAATGGACGATCCTGAAAACTAATATTGTGTTCGTAATCTGCATGCTCGATTACCCCCCTGTGCAAACTCCCAGCCCCGCAGGTCAAACTTTACAAAAAAAAATCGATAAAATCGATAAAAGTAATGGACGATCCTGAAAACTAATATTGTGTTCGTAATCAGCATGCTCGATTGCCCCCCTGTGCAAACTCCCAGCCCCGCAGGTCAAACTTTACAAAAAAAATCGATAAAATCGATAAAAGTAATGGACGATCCTGAAAACTAATGTTGTATTCGGAATCCCCATGCTCACTTCGCCCCCTGTGCCAACTCCTAGCCCTGTAAGTGAACTCTGCAAAAAAATCGATAAAAATCGGTAAAATCGACATCGATCGATAACGAAAAGTGGACTGTGACACCCGCCAGGGCCCGAAGTGTATGTGTGCCAAGTTTGGTCCGGATACGGCGGAGCCGGGTAAGCCAGCTAGTCTTATATATAAAGCTGAATGTCTGTTTGTATGTCTGTCTGTATGTCTGTCTGTCTGTCTGTACGTATGTTCCGAATAGAAAATTCCATTTCTGAACCGATCCGGACCAAACTTGGCACACATACACTTCGGGCCCCGGCGGGTGTCACAGTCCACTTTTCGTTATCGATCGATATCGATTTTATCGATTTTTATCGATTTTTTTGCTGAGTTCACCTACGGGGCTGGGAGTTGGCACAGGGGGGTAATCGAGCATGGGGATTCCGAATACAATATTGGTTTTCAGGATTATCGATTACTTTTATCGATTTTATCGATTTTTTGCAAAGTTTGAGCTACGGGGCTGGGAGTTGGCACAGGGGGGTAATCGAGCATGGGGATTCCGAAAACAATATTGGTTTTCAGGATTATCGATTACTTTTATCGATTTTATCGATTTTTTTGCAAAGTTTGAGCTAGGGGGCTGGGAGTTGGCACAGGGGGGTAATCGAGCATGCTGATCATTCCCAAGGGGGATGATCAGCATGCTCGATTACACCCCTGTGCCAAATTCCAGCCCCCTAGCTCGAATTTTCAAAAAATCGATAAAATCGATAAAAGTAATGGACGATCCCGAAAACTAATATTGTGTTCGTAATCAGCATGCTCGATTACCCCCTGTGCAAAATTCCAGCCTCGCATGTCAAAATTTACAAAAAATCGATAAAATCAATAAAAGTGATCGATAATTCTGGAAACTAATATTGTATTCGGAATCCCCATGCTCACTTCTCCCCCTGTGCCAACTCCTAGCCCTGTAGGTGAATTCTGCAAAAAAATCGATAAAAATCGGTAAAATCGACATCGATCGATAACGAAAAGTGGACTGTGACACCCGCCGGGGCCCGAAGTGTATGTGTGCCAAGTTTGGTCCGGATACGGCGGAGCCGGGTAAGCCAGCTAGTCTCCCA
The DNA here is from genome assembly GCA_958299035.1 of Cylicocyclus nassatus. Classification (NCBI taxonomy): domain Eukaryota; kingdom Metazoa; phylum Nematoda; class Chromadorea; order Rhabditida; family Strongylidae; genus Cylicocyclus; species Cylicocyclus nassatus. The sequence continues at coordinate 6,495,797 of CATQJL010000223.1, read as the reverse complement.
TAAAATCAAGTTCGTTCCTCATGCTACAGTACCAAAACAGCGACCCTACAGGGTACCTTTAGAGAAGCGTCAGGAAATTCAAAGACAGATTGAGGAAATGCTCCGCACGCGCATAATAGAGCCGAGCACTAGTAAATTCGCATCACCTATCGTTCTAGTCAAAAAGCCCTCAACAAACCAGTGGCGATTTACCGTAGACTACCGCCAAATAAACGCTATAACCGAAAATGAGACCTATTGTATCCCTCATATTCAGGATATCATTGATTTAGCAAGCGGTAAAGAAGTTTACAGCACTCTGGACTTCAAAAGTGGGTTTTTTCAAATACCTCTCGAAGAAAAACATAACGAGAGAACGGCATTTTCTTCTTTTCTTGGACTCTTCCATTTCACTGTAATGGCCCAAGGTTTGAAAGGCGCCCCAGGTACTTTCCAAAGAGTCGCAAACAGCTTGATAAGAGAATTGAAAGCTTGCTGTTTCGCCTATTTGGATGATATCATTATCGCCAGTCATTCCATTGATGACCATTTTCATGATCTAGAAGAGGTTTTACAACGCATAGCGAATTTTGGTATGAAACTTACAGCGGAAAAATGCTCATTTATGCAAGAAGAAGTTCCATACTTGGGAGTTCTCATAAGCAAGAGCGGAACAAGACTGAATCCAGAAAAGATAGCTAGTATCACCAAGATACCTAGACCTCAGGATACTAAAGCTGTCAAGTCTTTTTTGGGTGCAGCTTCATACTTTCGCAGATTCATACCACGTTTTTCATATGTTGCCGCTCCTTTGAATGCTCTTCTTCTGAAGAATACTCCATTTCAATGGACTGATCTTCATGAAAACGCATTCATTTCTTTGAAAAATGCGCTTACAACCGCTCCAACTCTTGCGTCTCCTATAATAGGCAAACCGTACATTATTCACACGGATGCTTCGACTATAGGCTTAGGTGCGTGCTTACTTCAGCAAAATCCGCAAACGCTGAACGAGCACCCAATCGCGTATTGTAGTCGCCCGCTGAACAAGCATGAGCAAAATTACTCAATAATAGAGCTTGAGGCACTTGCGATAGTCTTTGCGCTTAAACATTTCTACCCGTACGTTGCTGATGCTTCTATAACACTTGTCACTGATCATGCTCCGTTGAAGTCACTATTGTACAGATCAGATCTTGTTGGACGTTTGGCGAAATACCAAATCATGATACAAGCTTACGATCTGAAAATTGAATATCGACCGGGTAAACATAACAAGTTTTGCGATTTTTTGAGCCGTTATCCAGTAGTAATGAACATTGCTACTGCCCCTGACTCAATTCCTAGCTTAGATACCATCAGGGAAAGCCAGCAAAATTCTTATTTTGGAAGTTTGATCACCTTCTTAACAGGGAATGCTGAAAACCCTCCACAGCAGTTTTTGAGTTCATTAGACAAATATTCCATTTTCAATAGGGCATTGTACTACAAGGCCAACGAAAGACCAAAACTTGTCATACCCGACCCTGAACATCAGAATCAGATCGTAAAACTTCTTCATGATAATCCTTTGTTAGGTTCTCACTTGGGAATTCGCAAAACGTACATAAACGTGTCAGATAAGTACTACTGGCCGAACATGTATCAGGACATCGCAAACTATGTAAGATCTTGCGCAGCCTGCCAAAAGGTGAAAACACCAGCAGGAAATATCATTCGCGAGGAACTGGGAACTTTTCCCATTCCTCAGCGCCCTTTTGAGCGTATTCACATAGACGTAATAGGACCATTGCCACAGTGTATTGATGGTAGCAGGTTCATAGCTATTACGGTCTGCGCGTTCAGTAAGTACATCATCTGTACGCCTTTGATAAATCAAACGGCTGATTTGGTAGTAAAAGCGCTAATTAACGATGTGGTATCCAAGCACGGAATTCCCAACGAAATCGTTAGCGACAGAGGCTCAAACTATGTAAGTGACCTTTTCACTCAGGTAAACAGGACATTAGGAGTTGCAAACAACTTTACCACCAGCTATAACCATAAGGCGAACGGCCAGGTTGAAAGGATGGTAAAAGTTGTCACGGATTCTCTCACAGTCTACTGCTCAGAAGCCAGAGACTTGTGGATGGAATTCCTCCAACCTATCGTTTTTGCCTACAATTGTAGCAAAAACGATACGACAGGGTACAGTCCATTCTTCGCGATACATGGTAGACATCCGGTCACATGGATGGACGTTATTCACAAATTACCTTCTACTCTCACTTTTGCTACAGATAACTTCGCAGGCGAGTTTACGACAGCCCTGCAAACTACGATAGTGGAAGTGGGATCCAGCATAGCAGCAAAAACGGCTGACTACAAGGCTGGTTACGATTACCAGAAGAAGGTATATAGTAAGGACCTTTCCATTGGTGATCTTGTATTGTTGCATGACGACACGGTGCGTCCAAAATTCACCCTCCAATGGAAAGGCCCATTTGTGATTGTCTCCATGTGCCGTCCCAATGTCACCATTAAAAGTCTATTCAACAATAAGTCACAAACAGTGCATGTGAATAGACTCAAATTGTATTACAGCAGGCCGCAAGAGCGTGAAGTCTCTGTGCAACCACAATCTAGTCACACAGAGGCAGAGACTCCACGTTCCAGTGTGCCTAATCTCAGATGTTCAGAGCGTCTGAGACAAAGGACTGTTTGGTCTCCCTCATAATGAGTGAGAGGTGCCAGTAGCAACCTCACAAAAAATCTCATTTACGCAGCGGCTACTGGTACAAAGTAAGTTTGCCGCAAGCATACGCACTATAAAAAGAAAGAATTCTTCGATTGGCGGGTCGAAGAACGCTTTCAAACATTCACTTTTTTCTTCACGCCCTTGTGAGCAACGCTAGGAAATTGTTTCCCCTCGAGTTGTGAACTCGAGAACCAAATGTTGTGAAATTTCAATGCATTTATGTTGATATTTGTGAGTAGCGAAAACATAGAATGACACATTCTACCTTTTCGTTCAATATTTCATGTTTTACATCTGAATTTTTACTTTTTGTAATGTTTATACCATTTTATTGCGTGTGATTTCATCCCTCCTCCATATCCCCATGAAAATGATCCTCTTAATCAAATCCGTATTGAATAACTATCCTATTCTGCAACAGGAGCGTGCGCTTCGCCTTCTGGCGTTCGCCCTTCTGTTTACCTTGTCTCTTACCGGCTCTCCTCTATGCAACGTAATTCTTATGTCTTCCGCTCGAGGACGAGCTTTACTTTATTGACGGGACGTACAGGAGCGTGCGCTTCGCCTTCTGGCGTTCGCCCTTCTGTTTACCTTGTCTCTTACCGGCTCTCCTCTATGCAACGTAATTCTTATGTCTTCCGCTCGAGGACGAGCTTTACTTTATTGACGGGACGTACAGGAGCGTGCGCTTCGCCTTCTGGCGTTCGCCCTTCTGTTTACCTTGTCTCTTACCGGCTCTCCTCTATGCAACGTAATTCTTATGTCTTCCGCTCGAGGACGAGCTTTACTTTATTGACGGGACGTACAGGAGCGTGCGCTTCGCCTTCTGGCGTTCGCCCTTCTGTTTACCTTGTCTCTTACCGGCTCTCCTCTATGCAACGTGAAGACGCGATCCAGCAGATGCAACCCAGCCATGAAGTTCGATCCCCACGAAAGCAACGAAAAAGATGAATGGTTTTCGAAGATGAATGCTAATCGCAGATGATCAATGCACAAGCAAGCAGCGCCATCAATTGTCCGGCAATCAATCGATAAAGATGACGATGATATGAAAAAAAATCGATCAATGATGAGTCGACGTATGAAAGAACTCGATCAATGATGCAATGACGACGATAGAGCGATCGATGATGATGAGAGTGATGACAGCATGGTTGAGGATGGTCAAATGGTCAACGTGTAAACTCCGGGATGATCAAATGTTATGATGAATTCGTTCCCGAAGCCATGGTCAAGGATGAAAGCTCGGGACGAGCTTTACAATGGAATGGACATGTCGAGACGCAGATAATTAGATGGTCCGACAGTCTCCACGCCAACTGGGCGGTGCCCAGAATCTCCAGATGAGCTGGCACTCCCCGGGTGCTCGGCGGTCCCCTCCCCAATTATGTCCCCCAACTTTATATATATGTCATAATGATAAAATCATCTAGTCAAGATTTGTTCTGTTAAGAAGCAGGAAACAAGGGTAGAGGGATCAAGTGACGAGAGTAATTAACTCGTACACTTGACAGTTGGGTCCTTCTATCGATTTATTGATTTGCAGCACTTTGCTATAAAAATGATTCTTATCATTTGCTATCAAAACAGGGGTATGTAAACAAGGCTGGCATGTCTCATTGTGAACTTCTGTTGACGAAGTGCAGTGAAAAGTGTTCTTGATGTGAGTCTCAATTGCTCATTTAAATGGATGCACTAAATGTATCTTATGCGGAAACCTTAGCGTGCAAGAGACCATGAGTGCTTTGTAGCGAGTGTTTTGCACGGAAGCGTGCTCAATTTACGCTTATAATCAATGCTTTCTTCGTTACATGCTCAATTTAAACAATGAAAGGTCAAAATTTTTCATGAGATTGCGCACAAATTATTTGTCAATACCAGAAATAATGTCAAGACAAGCGACAACTCACATTCGCTATAGTTGATCCCTTGGACCAGGAAAGTGCGCGAGTGCAAAGTACTGCCGACTCCACAAAAATTGACGGCAAGCAGTGAATGAAGATGAAGTAGCCGGTTAACGGCAAAGTGTCACAAAAAATGATCCTCATAATAACCGCGCTGCTTGCTTAGGTTTTGCGTGTTGAACTTGATTTGGAGAAAGAGAGATATGCTACCGACTAATAAGTGTTCACATTTTGTTTTTGTTCTTTACACAGTTTCTACAATGCCACCGAATACCTTATCTTCATTCCCGATCAGTGATCATTCCCGGGCTGGACCGGGCAGATCAGCTAGTAATCTATAAGTGAAGTTTGGAGCGAAAAAGACCGTTTGGAAAACCTAACATCTACTCCACGAGTCTTCCGCTCCGTTCCCAATCCGCCTATACAATAGTTCCCAGCAAATGTGGGACATGGAGAGCTTTGGAAAAGCTCATTTTATTTTACTTTATTTTATTTTATTTTCGCAATTTTCATGCACTGCAAAGCCCAGGTTTTTGTGCGAGAAGGTTCCCAGAAAAGAAAACAAAGCGAAACTTTGTCGGCAGACCGTTTTAGCGCAAGATCCGAGGGAAGCGACCTGAGGTGACGAACCGAGGACACTGCCACTGAGAAGGAGGTACAGGCGATGTCGATAACCTATTCCCTTTTGTGCAGTCCTCGATTTGCATGCACGCGCCGCAAATCCCGTGCGCCACGTGCGCGAGCGGAAGGCAGGGCATTTTGCCAACTCCACAGACGTCATCGATCGAGGGTTGGCAAGGGCCCAAGCCGTACGCACGCGAACAGAGCGCATCAGCCTTGCGATGTGTACGCGTAAGAGCTACGGACTTGTGAGCTCCTCGTTAACATGGAGGGACTGTAGAACCGCTCTTAGCTGAGGATCCCTCACTGGAGCACGGATCTTGTTTGGAGCACCATAGCTACTCCTCGTCTTTTCCAGGGATTTTGGCAAGCACATTTTGTTTAAGCTCTCTAGGACTTCCATTTGCACTTCCTAGCACCTACTCAGGATGTGGTATCAAAGAGCGCTTTTCGATACAAACTCTAAAAACACATCTTTTTTGACTAAACGAGTACAAGTGGATGTAATAATTATCACATCATTAATTATCAGCGAGGGTCAGGCGTGTTGATGCGATCCCAGGTCTTTTACGACCCCCTCCCCTCTGAAGATACCCGTCCGTGGAGCCCTGCCCCCAACTTTATGGTAATCGTTTGTCAAGATCATCGCTTTTGTCGAGTGTGTGAGAATTCAGATCGATATCGATCGATAACGAAAAGTAGCCTATGACACGCTCCCCGCCCCGAAGTATATGTGTGCCAAGTTTGGTCCAAATCGGTTCAGAAATAAAAATTTCCATTCCGCACATACGTACATACAGACTTACATACAGACATAAATTCAGCTTTATATGTAAGATCAGTCTGAGATTTACCAATTCAACAATGAAAACTGAGTAGAATATTTCAAGATCACTCCAGAACGCAGGATATTCAAACCCGTTGGACCAATGCTCATTCGGTCTAGGCGACCACCACTGTGCACCTGAAAAGATTTGCATTCGAAGCAACCCACCTTGATATCGATGAAAATTAGTCAAAATAGATGGTATAAGGTTGTGTAATAAGTTCGGCATTTTGTGTCTCAATTTTTCTCAGTATTTCACAAAGCATTTGGCATAGTGTTTGTATGCATTCGGAAGCTGTAAGTCTGTTCTACCGAACTGCTATCATCATAATCCTAGTTTTCAAAAAGTTGATCAAAAAATTCGACTACAAACTAAAAAATCTGAAAGAGCAAAAAACCTATTTTCGACAACTATGTAACGCTGTCTTGCATGGGTTTGAACGCTTAAGAAACAGCTCGAAAATTTTGCAATGTGTATAAGTAGAATAATGTATTATTCTCACGCAATATCTCACGCAAATTACTTATAGATGCTAAAATTTTTTATAAATCGAGACTGTAAGCGCAAGTAGGTACAGGGTGCGCCAAAATTATTTCCAAAATATTCAAAGTAATGCCACAACAATGACAATGAGAAATTTGGTATGGATTTAATGTCACAGAATGCCGTAAGCATATTCTACAAAAAGCACTATCAAGATCCCAAATCGGTCTTTATTTAGAGAAGTAAGAATTGCAAAAACAATGTTGGTAACAGAAAAAACGCAAGCTGAAGCAAATTATAAACAGTCAAAATTTTTGTTTGGAATGCTCCTAAAGATTCCGAACCTCAATGATCTTGAAGTCAAAGACTACATCTATATGGCGAAATCTTCACCTGAGAGAGGCGATCACTAAAAAGATACATGCTGGGCAAGCTTGTGGGCCTCATCCCGCGGGGGGGGGACTTTTCATACGATCGAGGACTTCCCACCTAATCTTCGCACCTACCTCACACTTACTTCGCACCCCTCGACCCATGCAGTGAGTAAGATTCTCCACTACGGCTGGAAGAGGGGGGGGGGGAGGGGACTTTTCATACGATGGTTTTGATCATCTTGACCTTTCGACATTATGCCGGGATGCTATGATAGGACCACTTATCGATTACAATGGAAAGAAAATCATAATTATTGAAAGATATTTATAAGACATATATATATATATCCACAATTTTTTTTAATCTGCTTTTGAGCAGTATACAAATACTTCTGGGCACTTCCGGCCATCGCAGAACTTTTTCACTTGGTCACGCTTTAGCTTTGAAGGTATCATAGTAAAGGCCGCTAGACCAGCGCAATCATTTTCGTAAACAATCGGATAAGCCTGATAATGAAGTCCGTTCCAGTGTCCTATTTTCTCAACTCTAATGGGAAAGTAACACTTCCAGATCATGCTAGAAAGTCGGATGGATAGCATGTGACACTTTTTCGTGAAAACGATTAGATCCAACAGTAGTGGAAGATTCTGTAAGAAGAATTTTTTGAGTGAAGACCCAGTTTCTACAATAATTTTGCGCTGAGTTTTAGCTGATTTCTATGATACTGAAGCGGAAACAAAGACAAAAAATGCAGTGAGTTTGGGATTTCGAAAAATATTCCATTATGAGATTTATGTCAGATGGATTTCACGTTTAAAAGGGCTTAGGGTAGGGAAGACCGGACCCTGCAACTACACAACTACAACGTTAATTTTTAGAGTAAGCTTATGGTGCAGCCTTCAAATTGCTTTTTTTCTGATTTCGCTGTGCTGCATAACCTATTTAGATGCTTCATTCTTTGGTATGGAGCCAGCAGGGCCAAATCTGGCATAGTGCCAAATTTCTTGAACTTGCCAAAAGGTCAGGTTATTTTAGAAGCAATCGTATGGAAAGTCCCTCTACCCCCCCCCCCCTCTCCCCCCTCTTCCCCCCCCCCCTTCAGATCTTATCTCCTACAGTATACTAGACGCCGAGATGCGAGACCTCACACCTAGCCGTAGGTATTCACACTTTGCACCTCGGAAATGCTCATCGTATGAAAAGTCACTCACCCCATCCCGCGTGCAGCACGCGACAAAGTCAAAGAAATATTATGAATTGTTACCGAAAAGCAAAACAAGCAATTTTACTTCTTTCAACGAGGATACAATGTTGTAGAACCAGGAAAACAATATCAAGTTTGACCGCTGGCTGAGCCGGTCCTATGTTCGTATGGCGTGGCGCTTGATGATACACGCGCAGATAATTGTGGCGCACCCTGCATGATTTTCATGTCTTTTCGACGTCAACCTTGAGCATCTGTAGGCATCTTTGGGAAGGGTGGTAGCCGAACAATCCAGGAAATGGCAGACAATGTGGTCCATGATCGCTAAATCATCAAATAAATGGATTTTGTCGTCAAAGATCCACAATTTGGGGGACACTTAGCCCAAGTACGCGAGACAACAAACGCCGCTGGGGCAAAGCCTTGCTACGCCGACTTTTCCAAAAATTGCATTAGGTCGGCGAAAGGAAGTGGGCAATCGTAAGGCTCCCGCCAGAGTGCCGAAGTTATGCCAGCGCTACTCCAGCATTTCGATCGATACACGTGTATTTCGTTGGGGCGGGGCTAGCTGAGGGCTAACGAAATACACGTGTATCGATCGAAATGCTGGCGTAGCGCTGGCATAACTTCGGCACTCTGGCGGGAGCCTGATCAGTAAGTGCATAGATGATCAATTAGTTATTGTTCTTATTGTCAACCTTTTTGAATAAATTTTAATAGTGAATCACGGGAAAACTAAGAAAGAAAAAAGAGGTCAAAAATGGAACATTTGTCTTCTCAGATTTTTCGGTGTGGTCAAATTTTTGTATTTTCCAAGAATCGAAAATAACTACAGAAGTTTGGAGAACAGACTTAGAGCTTCCGAACGCATATTAACATTTTCCCAAACGCTTTGCGAAATATTGAGAAAAACAAACCAAAACATGCGAACGAACTTATTACACAACCTAATATTTTGATTTGGCGGAATAGCTTATGCTCTTAACGCTATTCACTTTGGGCCACATACGTGTACATGCCAGATTTAGGACTACTAAGCTGTCTGCATCAAATTTTTATAATCTTAGTGAAAACTGAAGTTGTGTAAGGAGAAGAACATGCATTATGGTAGCAAAAATCATGAACTTCACGACTATACAATTAAAAAAAAACGATAAAATCGTAATCAATCAAAACTCTTGAGTTTCGATCAGGGTAAAGCGGGGGGTGCGGCACGCCACACCGGGGGGTCGTAAGGGGGGGGGGGGGGGTAAGTGAGGGGGGGAGTCGTATTGACCTAGGCTCAAAAGCGGAAAGCTGAATGATCAGCTGATTTGTGGTGTTTGGTAACAAGCCAGTCTTGATCGCTCTGAATAAGGTCTGTGGTTGATTCAGTGCTGAAATCGACTGAAATCGAATGTATGCCTGGAACCTTAGTATAGTGTATGTTCCTGTGCGCTTCTTTCCTTAACATGATGATGCGCGAGTTTCGTAAAACCTGAGTAATGTTGAATGTACAGTTCCAGTATTGGGAGATAAACATTACTAGAGGGCTAAAGTGCAAGTAGACTTTCAAGTGGACAAGTTTGACCGGTGGGGGGGGGGTAGGGAATGGGGAGGGGGTCGTGCCGAGGTCCGGTCCAAGGGGGGGGGGTCGTATCCGGCGGTCGCGTGCCGCACCCCCCGCTTTACCCTGGACATAACCGCGGAGCACGCGCCGCGAGGTAAAACGCTTGCTCCGATACAAACTCGCTATTTTTAAAATCGTGCTCTCGCAACATTTTAACCGCGCCGCGCGTGGTCCGTAGCGTTTGAGCAGTCCGTAGGCCAACGAATCGACGATACATAAAGGCAGGGCCCGGAAAATATCCGGAGAAGTTCTTAGGCTTTCCAGAGGCTTTTTCGCTCCGACTGCACTGATAGATCAATTGAAAGGCCTGCCATTGCATGAAAAATTCCACTCCTCACCACTTTGCCGGGACGCTGCTTAAGGTAGATACTATTTATCTACTGACAAAAATCGGAATCAGCCGTTCTGTAGTAGCAGTTGGAAACAGGTTGGAAAAAACTTTTGAAGCTCACATTCAGTAAGAGGAAGAGAATTTGCCATTTCTGGAATCCGAGTCGATATGGTATTCCCTCTTTATTACTTGAACATACAAAAATACGTCGTCCTACCTCAGCCTCACAGCCAACATGTTGGTCCTAACATGTTGCTACATGTTTTCCAACATGTTAGCCACGCATGGCGGGTGGCAGACAGGGCGAAGGGCGTCATTGTTTCCACTATCACATTGCCAGCCGCTCTTGGTTCTCATCTGTGTAAGCTTGTCCGTATGCACCTAAGCTTCTCCGTAGTAGGTCTTATATTACTCATATCGCGCATGATTTCAATCGCCGCGCGATTTGACAGTGTTTGATATTTTAAACTCGTGGCTTATATAGAGGTGTAGAAATATTAGGTGGATGTAAAAGCAAACGCGAAGAAACGGAGTATACAAAATTTTAGCTAAGTTCTAGCCTTTCATTATAAGCTAATCGCAAACGAAGCACTTGCAGTGTGAAGAGTGCGCGGGCGTACGAGCTCCACCGATCAAATAAAAGATGCTCCAGCGAACCGACTGCCTTTATTAAGAATCGGCCTATGTATTTGCAGAATCATAACATACAAAACCCGTTGGCGTAATGCGCAAATTGCCAAATCAAGGGAAGTGGTGGGGCGAGGGGCAGAATTTACGCGAAATATGCGCAAGGCTGTAGGAGCACCAGAAGCCGCTATCAAATGTAAAAATGTAGGCTGGGTTCATACTAATCCGTAGGTTCCGGAACAGTTCCAACACAGCGCACAATTAGAGCGTTGTGCTGGAAGTGCTCCAAAACTTGCGGATCAGCCATACTTCGCCCGTGTTGCCGATGTTTCCAGTGTTGCCAGTGTTGAAAGTGTTGTCGGTGTTGAAAGTGTTGAAAGTGTTGAAAGTGTTACCGGTGTTGAAAGTGTTGAAAGTGTTGCCGGTGTTGGAAGTGTTGAATGGAGATCATCTGTCTAGCAGTTTCATTCTTTCTCGAACGATCTCACCGGCTGGTGTATACGTTGGAAATGAAATTGGGGAATGAGAAATGAAACTAAAATGAGATGGGGAATGTTTTCGCATGCAAAAGATCCTCAAACAAATTTTTGGGAAAGTGGACGGCTTGTCTGGAATAGGCAATCTCCAATATTTGAGAAAGCTGACGTCTGAGTAGTAATGTGTTTTAGTTCGAATCCTGCATCGCTTGCGATTAAGAGTGAGTGAAGGACCTAAGTGAGGTCTGCAGCGTTTTCAAATATTAGAGATTGCCTATTCCAGACTAGCCGTCCACTTTCCAAAAAGTTTGTTAAAGGATCTTTTGCATGCGAAAATCTCCCATTATTTCAATTTCATTTTCTCATTCCCCAATTTCATTTCCAACGTATTCACCAGCCGGTGAGATCGTTCGAGAATGAATGAAACTGCTAGATTGATGATCTCCGTTTAACACTTTCAACACTGGCAACACTTTCAACATTTTCAACACTGGCAACACTTTCAACACCGGTGACACTTTCAACACTTTCAACACCGGCAACACTTTCAACACTGGCAACACTGGAAACATCGGCAACATGGGCAAAGTATGGCCAAAGCCTCAGTATGAAACCAGCCATGGTTGGCTTTCTATCTCACTAAGACTGAAGCGATTTTGTGAAGTCAGTACCAGAGAAGGTGACAAATGTAGCGTCTTCCTGGCATTTGCATCATAGATGCTCTAGTCCTCTCTGAAAGTAAAGGGTGAGTTTTTGAAGTTGGGATCCTACTCTCTGTGATTGGTGCCAAAAAATGTTTCAATTTATTTTCCGTGTAATAACATTACACTTGGCCTTAATCGCATATACGCACCGAATCTGGTACGATATCGCTATCTGTGCTTACTAGCCATTTTGAGCTCTCTACAGTAAGAATAGAAGATCATTAGGAAAAGCGTGCCATATTTTCAGTCACTTGGAATAAGGTCGTGTTTGAGCTCCTCAATCGCGTAATAATTTGAATAAACTTGTTTAGCAATAAGTATGTTCATTCCAACTTGGCACTTACGACAATCTCTGCTTTTTCATTCGGGAACGGCTCCAACTCAACTTTTACTACCCTCGTGCCGGATGTGCATAAATATTTTGTCCAAATTTATGCTGTTCTCTGTTTGTATATTTTTCTGTTGCACCACATACACTCCGTGCTCCACATGCTCATTTCTACCGAGCAACTACGCATTCGCATTGCGCAGCGGCCTCCTTTTGATTCGACGCTCAGGCGGTGCGCGAACGCGCAACGAGGCATAGGGTTCCTTCATACTACGCCGCGTACGCCGCGTACGCCACGTACGCCGCGTACGCCACGTACGCCGCGCACGCCGCGTACGCCGCTGCAGCGCAATGGAAATATGCTCACGGCAGCAGAACTCCACTTTTTTTTGATGTATCTCTATATTTGCTGTACACTAGTACTCTGCGTTGATACCACTGCCTT
>CATQJL010000223.1:6282988-6482647 GCA_958299035.1 Cylicocyclus nassatus | reverse complement strand
ATTCTGTGGAACATAGCAGGTGAGATTCTAAAACCGATTCATCTTAATGTCTTTGTACTCTTTCTAACATTCATTTCTCTCAGTATTTTGTATGTCTTGTTTCTGTCAACTCCCAGTGATTGCTGTCTTTCACCATCTTTTCTTTCTTATGCGTGAATCGGTCTTTTTCAGAGGCCATGTCTGTTATACAGATTTGTTTGCAAACAATGTTGAATAAATATTCAATTCGGCAGGAAAAATATATGTATAAAATTGAGATCATTATTCAGTTACAGAACTACAGTCGAGTAGAATTAGCGGTAAATATAGTGTGCTTGCACAGAAGGTGAAATGCGGTAAAATTGGCGCGTGAAGAAATAGTTTCGACTGTGACGCCGGCCAATTGCGCGCAAGATACCCGCGGTACTGACGTGGCTACTTGTTCACGCGCAAATTTCACTGCATTTCACCTTCTGTGCAAGCACACTATATTTGCCGCTAAATCTACTCGACTGTACTTCCGTCCATATTACTGAGTTATCTCCAACCATCTTCTGACGACAGGGTTGATACAGAACGCGTTGAGGTTTCGCCTCTACTCTCTACATCATCGGAGAGTATGCGATCTAGAAATGTTTCAGCTTGATCCAGTGCAATCTGAAAATACATGCAAAACTTGCCTCTATTCAGGACTTACGAGCAGGTATGAACAAGATCCTACCTTTTTGACAGCCGGCTTTACTATACTGCCTATAAAGGAGGTGTCTTCATTGAATTCATCTTGAAACTTTTCGAAAGGAACGAGGAAATCAGGCTCAATCATTGGGAACAGCGGAAACGTTAGTCCCGAATCCGTGGGCGTCTAAAGGTAATTCCATTGCATTGTATTCACATTATGACTACTTTTTATTACCTCCTTGGGTTCGTAGACCACGGGAAAGAATGAGTTTTGTACGTCGCTTGAGGGTAGCAAATCTTGCGGAAACTCCTCGATAATCTTGTAGATCGGTTTTCTCGTCACCACTTGGATCGGTTGTAAAACCTCTTCTGTTACCAAATAATTATATGGCGTTTGTGTGGTGTCAGTGTTCTGCTGCAGGTCTCTGTAAGCATTCATATAATGGAAGAGAATAACGGTTTAAGGTAATTACTTATTGCCTCTCCATTGGATGAATTCGGGATCGGATGGTAGTCGGGGAATCATCGTATTCCTATGTGTGAAACTGGCTTCCTAGAATATTCCCATCAAGCTACCATAGCTAATATTGAGAAAGAGACCTTTTCGTCCTTGTTTTGGTGATCGAAGCCAAAAGCCACATTACGGCAGACAGAAAGCCACTACCGGGAACTTGACGCGCGCGGAAATATTCTTGCTCCCACAGCTACTGATTGTGTCACAAAAAGGTGTAAGGGTCGCGCCGGGTTGAAAGCCATATAGGCTGTCTCACTGTGAATGTTACGGCTTAGCTGCTCGGGCATCGCGGCCGCCGCTCGGCTCTTGCGCTGCGTTCGCGCACGTACCCTCCGGGCGTTTTCCACGCCTCTGAAGTGAATGAGGGCTACTGAGACATAGAATAATGGCAAAAGGATACTTGCGAACGCGGCGCTAGGCGCCCGAGCGAGGCAGCCGCGATGACCGGAGCCGCAACAGCTGCAACGCTCACATTGACACAGCCCAACCTTTTTGGCATGAAAAAGTTAGATTGTTGTAAACTCTTGGCGTACCACGCTGTTTCAGTGCGAAAAAATTTGTGCCCTCCTCTTTAAAGAAGAAATTTCTGGGACCGCGACGGTATGTAAAGGCTAGTTCTTGACGAAGAACGATTTTATTGTGCAAAGTGGGTGCGCACAGCAGTCAGTCAGGCATGTAGGTTTACCATTAACGCTCATGTACGCCTCGCTTTATGGGCAACCTTTTCGTGTAGGATAGGCTGGTTGATTGAAGTGATTGCGAACAAAAGTAGGCTTGCCAGGAACATACCACATCTAAACCACATCTACCGTAATACGGCATAAACACGAGGTTTGGCGGGCACATGCGCTCAGCCCATCGGCCTCGTATTCCTATCCACGGAGTACACTGCAGATAGAGATTTGGACTGCTGAAAAGGTTGAAAAGGTTTCGGCTTAATTTTGACCGAAGTAAGGCTGTATCCTTTGTCCTGTGTGGAGAGAGCCCGACTCAAGCGGCTCGGGTCCCGCGCGGTCGCTTCGTTTGGGCTTGCATTGCGTTCGCGAATGTGTTCTCTGATGATTTTCCTGCGCCTAATTGAAGACTAGAGCTTGTCTCTGAACCTCTTCCAGAGCTTAGGCGTGGAAATGGATGTGACGATAATTCGCAAACGCGGCCGCGCGGAAATTGGGCCGCTTAAGTCGGGCTCACTGAAAATGAGACGAAGGGTACTGCTGAAACATTAAGTACCTAGGGTGAGGGCAGAGCAAGTCTTCCTCGTAGTTGAAATCGCATTCGCTGACTGGGCTGCATTTTGACAAAACCTTTGATGGAAGTTCGGAAGTTCCAGTGGAAGGAATCTATAAGAGGATGATGAGTTTTGTGTATTGATTTGTCTAAAAGCGACCTGAGCTTGGGACCATTCCAGCTGATTAGTCTGAACATCCGGCGCAGGACGCCATGAGTGTGGGCTTGTTACCCATTCATTCTCAGGTGAGGAGGGCGTAGGTGGTGGTACAGTAAAGCGCATGATTTCCACTTCCGGTTCCATCGTCGTCTGCCTGTAGTTTTTTGAGTTGAGGTGTGGAAATAAGCATAGAGTGGATCATAATTATCATCTTTCCGCGCCGTAATAGACCACAAGAGTAGGCGTGCGCATTCAAAATTTCTGCTATACAGTATGATCCGGTAGATTTTCCGCTTGATATAGTGTGTTTGCGCTGCTGGGATTTCGCAGCAGAATTTGCGCATGAACGTGTAGCCGCGCCGATAATGCCGGCGTTCTGCGTGCGCAAGTGGCCGGCATTACAGGCGTACAGTCTTTTTCCACCCAGAGTAGGCGAAACAATTCAAGTGGAGCAGCGCGTCCGCACCGCCACTGGCTTAGAGAGATGAATTAGAATGAAAAGACGCAGACTGCAAAGCGGCGCGAATCGTTGCGAAGCGGACTCCCGCCGGTCCAATTTCCGCCTAAACTGAGTTGAAATTTACTATAGCTATCTGTCCACTTACAGGGCTCCTAAATTGCAGAGTCGTTTGCACCAGCGGTCGCGCACCGCTGGTGCAAACGACACTGCAATTTAGGAGCTCTGTACACAGTTTATTGAAAAATCTCAGGCTGGAAGCGGAATTATTAGACTGTAATCATTTGCTGCTGAAGAAGTGCTAACATTCTACTTTCTTTTTCCTTTTTTTTGGATAATTACAAATGATGCTCACCCGCTTTTACTAGCCATCAATCCAGACATCACAGCTTCAATGACTTTGTTTTCATGAGCGGTGTGTTGGTTGTTCCCTCCTGCAAACACTTTCAATCAAACCTGAACTGGGTCTACACGGCCATGAAGGCCGTGGTCGTCAAATTACTAAGCTCTTGAATTGGTATACCGTCTTAGTAAACTTTTCGACTAAGCTAATGTGACTACTCCGTCTTCATCTGAAGCACTAGGTTGTTTTAAAAGTTTTTTCTTCCCCAAAAGGTTTTCAAACTATTATTAAGGCTTCTAATGATGACCCAAAATCAACATGTGCTCGTATCTTCTTCTTTCCAATACAGCTTTTTCTTCTCGGTTGTTTTTTTTTTGAAAAGTTCTGCCGCTCATAAAAAGCGCCAAAATTATTCCCCATCATTTTTATCTGCTCAAAATTTCGCATTTTCAAATCTTTGTCTCAAACTTCCAGAGAGAAAATATGCACATACAACTAAAGCAAATCTTGGCCTATCTAAGGTTGCTCAAGATTTTCCAATTGCTGTTATTTTGGATTTCTTCAAAGATCTCACTTTTTCTTTGAATCATGAAGCGTAGACTGCAGCAAGAACATGAAAACCTTGAAAGTTTTACCAATCAACTTATTAGTCTTCAATCAAAGCTTGCGCAGAATGACTTTTGATCTCAAGATTTAGCTTTTTTGAATTTTTGGTAAGCTCCCGCGCCACATGGACAATCTATGTCAACTGCAGTACTCCCTTTGAAATCGGCGCAAACGCAGCGCCTAAGATTCGCGCGCGTATGGCATTTGGATTGGCCTCATCGATTGGAGGTTCGCATGCAAGGCGCGCGCGTTGCGGATGTGCGATCCCTACACAATCAACACAGACTGTACTCGGAAGCTGTGCTCTTACGTAGAGAAATGATTATTACAAAAACTTGTAGGTAATCTACACTAAAAGATGACAAAAAGTTGATTCTTTATAACAGCTGCCAAAACTTTATCAAGATGCATTATAACCAACTAGCTGGCAAACCCGGCTCCGCCCGACCCTGTCAATAATATATTCGTAATCAGCATGCTCACTTACCCCCTGTGCTAACTCCCAGCCCCGTTGCTCGAACCTTTTGAAAAATCAATAAAATCGATATCGATCGAGGAAGAAAAGTAGCCTATGACACCCGCCCGGCACCGAAGTGTATGTGTGCAAAGTTTGGTCCGGATCGGTTCAGAGATGGAATTTTCTATTCGGAACATACGTACACACAGACAG
This sequence comes from Cylicocyclus nassatus, assembly GCA_958299035.1. Lineage (NCBI taxonomy): Eukaryota > Metazoa > Nematoda > Chromadorea > Rhabditida > Strongylidae > Cylicocyclus > Cylicocyclus nassatus. Next base: position 6,478,013 of record CATQJL010000223.1, on the reverse strand, counting down.
ACATGCAGACAGACAGACAGACATACAAACAGACATTCAGCTTTATATATAAGATTAACTCCTAAAGAACCGGGCATACTTCACGCGCAGTCGCGGCGATTTGGCAATTCGCCAGTCATCAGATCCAACACTAGCAGACTGCACATGCATAGTGTGTTAACCGGTAATTTGATGATATACCCTATTTTCTGTAAATTCAAAATATGCTTACAGTAAGTTATGGACAGGAATACTGCTAAATATTCCTGTCCATAACTCACTGCCCCGGTAAGTATTACCAGCCAATCGCGTCCGGAAATGGGAAAAGGATCTCGCGGGGCCCCCCCCCCCCCTCACCTTCAATGGATGGAGAACGACTGGTCGGCCCAGCAAGGAGATCTGTTCGAAAATTCATTCATTGTTTATTGTTGTTTTTTTTTTCAATTGGCGCACTTGTGTGTATTTAAATAAATAAATAAATAGGTAAATAAATCGCGTCGCGACTGAAATCGCGTAAAGTATGCCCAACCGTTAAGAATTTGAGTCACCTGCGCGACCGCGATTTGAAAAGTAAATGGGTAAAACTACAAATGAGAAAATTTGTCTACCTGTCATATGCTCGTCTGAATTGTGGATCCGGAAACTTGATTTGTCTGAAGAAGAGCCATTCCTTTCTTCTGATGCGGCCATTTCTGCCATCCTCCTCGCTTCTTCTTCCATTTCCCTTTCCATTTCTAAGCGTATCCTCTCCACTTCGATAAGATGCTCCTCTTCCAGCTTCTTCCGCTCTTTCCGCGCTTCTTCTTCCTTTTCTCGCTGCAATCTTTCTGCTTTCAGTCGAGCCAGCTCCCGTTGTCTCTCTTGGCGTTTTCGTTCATCTTCAGCTTTCTTTCTTTCCTGTTCCCTCCTTTCTTCTTCTTTCTTCTTTTCAGCCAACATGCGTGTTTTCTCCTGTTTCTCTTTCTTCTTCTTTTCCATCTCTGCTTTTTGTCTGGCTAGCTCCTTTTTCTTCATCTCCTGGTCTTGCTTCCTCTTTTCTTCCACTTGTAATTGCCTTTGTTTCTCTTCTGCTGTTTTACGAGCATCCTCCTCCTGTCTCAACTTCTCTTCTATTTGTTTTTGTCGTTCTGCCAATTCCTTTTCCTTTTTCTCCAGTTCTGCTTTCTTTTGTGCGAGTTCTCGTTGCCAAGCCAGCATCTTTTTCAGATGTTGAGTTTTTGCTAATTTCTCTGCGTACTCTTGCTGGCTTTTCAGTTCTTCTTCTGCTGACTTTTGTTTAGCCAACTCTTCTTGCCATTCATGTTCCACTCTCTCCCTCTGCCGTTGTAATTCCATGGATTGTCGTTCCAGCTCCTTTGTATTCATCTGGCTCGCTTCTCCGCCGTGATTGCCTGCAGTTCCTTGTTTTCTATAATTTTCTGTTATGCTTTTGTTAGCAACGGCCTTTTCTCTAATTCGTTCCTGCTCGACTTGTTCTTTGATCTTACTGATTGCTAGTTGATGGGCTTCAACTATGCGCACAAGCTGTTTCAAGAATTCTTCTTCGCTCATAGTTATGCCCTTGTAACTGACCGTATGTGCGGCAGGGGGTGCTGAGTTGCTCCTTGCTGGGATAGAAGGAAGTCCCGGAGGTCCCAATGGCTCCATATCAATCATCGAGGGTGTTACGGTAGGCGGGATGTTCAATTCTTGTGTGCTTTCCATAGCCGGAATCAATGGACGAGTTGTTGTACTCAGAAAATCAAACGGTGGCGGTGTAGGAAAACGCCCTAAGGTTTTTGTTGAAGACGGCAAGTTCGTGGAAGGACTCAATGTAGAAGATGCTGTTGATGTTGGCTTGATCCGCGGTCGATTGTTTTTCGGCTTTTTTGTAGAGAATAAGAATTCTTCAGTCAACGGTTGCAACTTCGTCCCGTCTCGTTCTCGCGCCTGAGAGAGACAGAATTCGAGAAAATTTGGTTAAGTGGAAGTACTGCGTAGGAAAACAAACCTCGACGGATTTTCCCGATTTTCGCCGAATTGATAGCAGCGCATGTATGTGCGATTGTTCCTTACATACCTGTATGATGAGATAAATCTTTCTCAGACAAAGTCTTATGCCTAATTGAAAGTACAGGGAAGCTGGCGGGTTAGGGAATGGGGACGCTCCCCCTTCTCTCTCTCTCCCCCCCCCCTCCTCCTCTCATCCGAGAATGGGCGCGAATTTTTGAGCGTAGCCTATTTGAGTTGAACTATTCAAAAACTTTGAAGAAGTCGCTAGGAAGGGGGGGGGGGGTAGCTTGAAATGTTGGGGTTATGGGCGCGAAAGAAAAGCATTTCGATGTTTCTTACGGAGAGCGTCCCATCACCCGAGAAAAATTTTCCGCACCCCCCCTCCCTAAAGAAACTTCTTGGACCGACACCGACATTCGCGATGATTCCTGCGAGGAGAGACCGTATGCCGCTGGACATGTACCCCTCCTGTACCAGGATTTCCGTGGGGGGGGAGGGACAAAAGTTTTTTCTCGGTCAATGGTGCATGGCGTTAGTCGCGCCTCCTACAAATTTTTTGGTATACTTCGCAAAATTTTCGAGGGCTCGTAAATGCAAACCTTCAGAAAAAGGGAAAATTTTTTATGTCTTTCATCTTTCAAGGGAGATATTTTGACTGATTATACACTAATGATTAGAATTTTTAGGAAGTTTCAGACATTTCCATTTTTTACAAAACATACCTTATTTACTGGATCAAATAACGCCCTCGACACGCAAGGCACCACCCAAACTCTGTTGTTTGGTCCGCATTGTCTGTATTTTTGTGGATCACCTGGTTGTTCTTTCAGACCATATGTCATCCGATCACAGCGTTCTCTGGTGAATATGACTTCGGGGTGACCTGCAGTGAATAATGTTAAAGAAAATGATAATTCTCCAAAGTGGATAGTATAAATTATAGCATTTGATGTAAATCGTGATTCTTCAGCTTTTTTCTACTGGTTCAAGCATCTTCTCATTCAACATGCGTGCGGAATTATGAACTTTTCGCTCGATTGAACTTCAAATTTCTTTGGGAGGTGTATCACATGAAGAAGAACGGCCAAAATAGTGCGTTATAACGGCAAGTCGATCTCTACAATTCAAATCAAAGTTTCAAATGCTCGAAATTTTGAACCCCGTCCGGAAAGATTTCAAGATGGAACCTGTGCATATATCATACATTCACCATCTCATATGTATTACACGAAAAAAGGAAAGATGACATATGTTTACCAAAACAGTTCTGGGCTATTTCAACATAATCTTGTACCACTTTTTCGATTCTGTACGAACTTTTGGATACAACCATAAATTTTTAGCCATTTCAGCAACGCTAATTTTCGGGATATGTCAAAACTGACATAATAACTTTATATTAGGTTGTCCCGAAAGTTTTGTCCGTTTTTTCAAACTACTATAAAACCACGCTCAATAAAGATCTGAATGAGTTTCAACATGCATTCGATGCAGCTTCCTTCTCTTTCTTATGGATACACTAGCTGGCTTAACCGGCTCCGCCGTATCCGGACCAAACTTGGCACACATACACTTCGGGCCCCGGCGGGTGTCACAGTCCACTTTTCGTTATCGATCGATGTCGATTTTACCGATTTTTATCGATTTTTTTGCAGAATTCACCTACAGGGCTAGGAGTTGGCACAGGGGGGAAGTGAGCATGGGGATTCCGAATACAATATTAGTTTCCAGGATTATCGATTACTTTTATTGATTTTATCGATTTTTTGTAAATTTTGACATGCGAGGCTGGGATTTTGCACAGGGGGTAATCGAGCATGCTGATTACGAACACAATATTAGTTTTCAGGATCGTCCATTACCTTTATCGATTTTATCGATTTTTTTGTAAAGTTTGACCTGCGGGGCTGGGAGTTTGCACAGGGGGGTAATCGAGCATGCAGATTACGAATACAATATTAGTTTTCAAGATCGTCCATTACTTTTATCGATTTTATCGATTTTTTGAAAATTCGAGCTAGGGGGCTGGAATTTGGCACAGGGGTGTAATAGCATGCTGATCACCTCCCTTGGGGATGATCAGCATGCTCGATTACCCCCCTGTGCCAACTCCCAGCCCCGTATCTCAAACTTTGCAAAAAAATCGATAAAATCGATAAAAGTAATCGATAATCCCGAAAACCAATATTGTATTCGGAATCCCCATGCGATTACCCCCCTGTGCGAACTCCCAGCCCCGTAGCTCAAACTTTGCAAAAAAATCGATAAAATCGATAAAAGTAATCGACAATCCTGAAAACAAATATTGTATTCGGAATCAGCATGCTCGATTACCCCCCCTGTGCAAACTCCCAGCCCCCTAGCTCAAACTTTGCAAAAAAATCGATAAAATCGATAAAAGTAATCGATAATCCTGAAAACCAATATTGTATTCGGAATCCCCATGCTCGATTACCCCCCTGTGCCAACTCCCAGCCCCGTATCTCAAACTTTGCAAAAAAATCGATAAAATCGATAAAGGTAATCGATAATCCTGAAAACCAATATTGTTTTCGGAATCCCCATGCTCGATTACCCCCCTGTGCCAACTCCCAGCCCCGTAGGTGAACTCAGCAAAAAAATCGATAAAAATCGATAAAATCGATATCGATCGATGACGAAAAGTAGCCTATGACACCCGCCGGGGCCCGAAGTGTATGTGTGCCAAGTTTGGTCCGGATCGGTTCAGAAATGGAATTTTCTATTCGGAACATACGTACACACAGACATACAGACAGACATACAGACAGACATACATACAAACAGACATTCAGCTTTATATATAAGATTTCCGTACCACAATCTTGTATGCTTTTTTTGATAATTGCCAAAATTCTTCACCTGTCAATTTTATCTGCTCAAAATTGGCCTAATTTTTGAAAATTTCATTCCAAAGTTTTGGGAAGGGTGAAGTATGGGTCAAATAGAGCAGTTCTCGAACTACAAGGATATATTTTTAGATTCTCCTAAGCTGCTGCTTAAGCTTCAAAAAATAATTTCTTCGAGGTCTCATTTTTTGGCGAAGTCATGAAACACGCAACTGCAGCAAATACACAAAATCTTTGAAGTTTCTGAGAACTGAAACATGATTGTTACTAAACATTATTTATGCAACATAATTAAGTTTGATTTGCTTTGAAAAAGCAGCTTTTTGGAATTTTTGGTATTCACACATGGTAAACATAGTCAAAAAGCCGCGGATTTCATCAATTAAATAATTATAAAGAACTTGATAAACGTGGCCCGTGTAATCTAAAATGTGTACAATGTAGCCAGAGGTTTGCTCTACATAACAGTCACCAGTGCTCCTTGAAAAATCAGGGTAAAAATTGTTAAAATTCAAGAAAGATTTGGCGTCACTTTAGACTGCTCAAAAAGCCATGGCGATAACATCGCAAAGACAGGGTAGTTCAGAAAGCGAATACGCCTGTAAGAAAGAGGATAAAAATTTGAATCAAATGGTGCCTAAATCGTCCATGGATCAGTGTTCTGTGAGTTTTAGTGAGCGCTGAAAAAAAACGGACAAAACTTTCGGGACAACCTAATAAAAGGCGGCATCTTTGGATTTTTGAATATATTTGGGTCTCGATTTCTACATGGAGAACTTATGTACAGCTGTGATTATAAACGTCGGATGTGAAGAAATATGCATAAGCAAACAGGAGCGCGAAATTTTATTGGACGGAGTTCCATTTCTGGATGTTTGCTTTTCAAAATTCACGTGGATAAGCTTTCAACTTTTTGGGGTTCTTGCTAGAGCTGGCTTTGCTCATCAATAGGTAGCTCAAGCTTCAATTCAAAGAGAAGAAACCAAGCATAACATCATTGTGAAAAATGAAAATCTGATTTAGATCGCATTAAATCGTTTTTTACGGCAGAATGATTCTAATTATTTTCATTTTCAGCCTTTCGGTGAAATATCTGATCATAAGAAGCATAATCGATATAACTTCCTCATAAGCTCGCTACTCATCGCGCCGAACTGTTGCAAACACAGCCGGTGACAGCACTTGACAACCTATGGGCGCAGTGCATAACAGGTAAATATTTATTCCTCTTAGTCTTGGAGTCTCGATTAGCCATAGATTTACTCATCCACTTATCATTAACCTTTTTAATGAGTCGTTGTTACGTTTTACAGCGGATTTTGTTCATTCGCTGGAAGTTGAGCACGATATAACATCCCACGAGAAAAAGAGATGAAAAGGGGTTGAAAATCAAGTGGGCCCGAATCGCTTTCCCACAGAATGTTGACTAGGATCACACGGTTTTAGCCATTTAGAGAGTTTCCCGCCGCGCTGAAGAATTCGGTTGTCATAGGCCCTCTATTTGTACAAGTAGTGAGCGGTCCTTTTTATGTCAAGAAATCTTGTACATCATGGATTTTCTTCCAAAGGTTGGACATGAACAAGGGTGTGCAGACTAGATTATCCAAGTGTGTTCCGAGCTATTCTCGGCCATCTTAAACTTGTTCTTTCACCCAAAACATAGAATTAAAACTGAAAGAGAGAAATTCAAACAGTAAAAAACGAAAATAAACTTGATTGCTAAATAAGTAGCCTGGTTCCTAGAATTTCTGGCCCAATTAGAGCAGATAAAGCCTGTGTCAAGAGCGTGCTCCTTTTTCTATCGGGTCACTCGTCATGCCAGAGCTTGCTTCACGTTTGCGCGCGTATAGCTCGATCATTGAAGTTAGGTTCCTTGATTGGAGTTCTGCACGCAAGGTCCTCGCGTTGCGTATGCATTTGCAAAGAGAAGTACGTAATTGACACAGATTATGCATCATTCACTTCGATATATGTATTTCTCTCCCTGTCACAATTTGAAAAGCAAATTCAGCTGTTCTTTAGACATCTCAAACAGCTTTGCGCGAACAGTTCAAAAACTTCCTCCACTCTTGGGGAAAAATTTGAAGCACGAGAATATTTATATCTCGTCGGATACAGGAGTAATTCTGAAGAAATGGGCAACACTTTCTTGAAATTATGAGCGGAAAATTTTTTCTAGTACGCAAATTGTGTGGTAAAACTTAATTACAACTCGGTGTTTCTCAGACGTCGAATTCAGAACTTCCAGTGTGACCAATTTTTCTGTTTCTTTTTTTCAATAACTAGGTGACACAACAAGCAAACTGCCCAGTTTCCCCACCTTATGATTTTCCAAAAATTTTCCAAGCTCAGACTTCAAAAATCATAGCTCTCGAGAAGTGAGTGTCTTTCCAATTCAAGTGTGAACATCTCGTCGTCTTTGAGCACAAATAATGTTGTTTGAAATTTCTCAGCGCTGTTCAAGTGGTTGACCAAGAGCGAATATGTCCTCGAAGAATAGAAAAGTCAACAAGAGGTTCAACCGCGATTAAATCGCTCTAACATAGCGCTTTCCCCTTTTGAAACATTCTTAAAAGTGATGGTTATCAAGGGTTACTTCTAAAGCATTCTACGAACGGCGTATATGTGGCAAGAATTTGAGGAAAAAAACGGGAAAACTTCTTGTTTACAGAGTTCAGGGGCTTGCAAGTGCTTGGAGTCTCAAGTGCTTGTAGCGCGGATTCGGTTTCATGGGATCATCGGTCATCATCGGCATCGGTGAATGAATCACGATGACCGGCTAAAATTTGCCGAATTTCTTAGAAAAGAACATCTCAAGAAACTCTCCTACTACTTCAACACTTATTTAACTAAGGAAGAATCCTGCGCAGGGGGAATCGAAAAGAGTTGAAGGATTTTATAGGGTTGTTTGAATACTTACTCAGACATTTCACGGGAACTTCCCGAAGGCTTAAGCGGAATCCCCGGACGATCACCTGCGGAATTACTTAACTTGTCCGCGGGAACTTCCCATTTTGTCTGAGTGACGTTTTTCACCTCTTCTTTTGACTGCTTGCTTCAAAGAAAAAACTAATTTTGGAAATGCTTATATCAATTGAAAGCTGTATTTTCTTTCTCTAGTTTTTTTTGCTGTTTAGTTTTCAAGCTCTTGTTTCCATAGAACTCTGTCTAATCCGTACCCCAACCCAAAAGAGCATAAAAGTGCGAAATTTTTACTTTTTGCTTATTCGTATAGTATCAGCAATCAAAACGGAATTTTTTGAAAGCATTTGTATTGTTTATCAGGGACATGTGCTACACTTATCGCGATATAATTTTCATGAAATTTTGAACTTACAAGGAAAGAATACTTTCGGACCGTAGCCATTTGGATTGCGTTGTACACCATAAGATGCACCTAGAAACGTTGATTTCAAATCTGTGCTCGATATCTGCGAAACGATCTTCTGAAGGAAGTTATAAATTTTTTCTCGTAGAAAATTTGCATACTTTTGGGTAGTCAAAATCACCAAACATGTTCTATCATGTTTTACCATTTGAAGCTATGAGGGAATTGTATAACGAGTACTGCTGTAATTACATTTATCTAATCATACTTAGCATTTGAAAAGGGAAGAAAAATTTTATATTGATGATTTTTACCCTCCTCTGTAGCGCAATTCATTTCTGAGAAAATAATCGTACCATCCAGGTTATCGTCTCGCGGATGTGGAAGACAGTATTCGTACCAGCATTGAAAGGCGCATTTTGTGATATACAAGCCATTATGAAGGGCCAGGATCACCAAGTATCCTTCCTTGATAAAAAATTTTGGCATAAACATGACTTGAGATATAATCTTTATAAGGCGCATGAAAAACGTGAGCGCAATACAATCACGCGGTTCGCTTTAGCTCGCAAGACTGGGCTATAACAAGAAAATTTTCTCAATTTTCTGCTACGAAAAAATTCTCGAAAAATGCAGGTCTTTCGCAATCTTTTGAAAATTGGTTATAACCGAGTGTAAAAATATCGCCCAGCCATGCATTGACTGCAAAATGAGCAGATTTTGTACTATCCTACATCTCAGATTGAGTTTGCTTTGAGAATAGGGGATTACAACAATGTTTTGGGATTTCCATAATAGAAAATCGTTCTTGTAGTTGCTGCGGTGATTATTAAGTAAGCATAAAATATTGTAGATTGTAAAACACAGTTTATTACACTTGCAGTGGTCTTTTCTGAATGGAGTTATGATGAACTGAAGTTAAATTAGGAGAACAGGCAGAAAAAAAAACCGGTTTACTTCGAGATTAGAAACATGACCTCTTCGTTCCTTTTGGTAAAAAAGGCCAAGTTTACATTCATTTCTCCAGCTGTTTTAACACTAACTCCATTTGCACAAGTGGTAAATCTTCATTATTTTCTAACAATCATGCAACTGCTTTTGATGAATCTCAAAATTGTATGCAAGCGAACCATGGTCTGCAGTGCATAAAAACTGGTGCCAGAGAAAAAATTGAACTAAAAAAGGCAATGCCTATTGGAATCTTATAACTAGCATCAAGTGCCCATTCCATAATTAACCGCTTCATGTAGGATCTTGAAGGCTGTAAATGATTGGTTTGTCAGAGATGAATGAAAAAGAATTCATTGCTAATAATCTCGTATATTGGAACGTAAACTAATTTTTTAACACTTGACGAAAAAAAATCTCCATATTCTTTGTTAAAAATTTTCTGACTACCATAATCAAGAGCGTAAGCTTAGACTGTCTTCGTATCAGCAATGATCCTTCCGAAAATTATAAAGAATTTTGGAAAATTGAAAACGAACATTTAAGAATTTTGGAAAGATGAAGAGAACAATGGAGGTTCATAGTCGTTATGGAATGTTCCTATGTTTAGGTACTTTGACTCATGTTCATAAAAGTGAAAAGCGAAAACGAAAAAAGTGCAAGAAAGCTTATCTTACGGCCTCGAAAAGGTCCGTCAAAGCTGTCCTTACGACTGCAAATAAAAACGAGACGAACTAAAATGGAATGAGACGTGTATTTTGAAGAAGGGATCCCCATTGGGACTCGGCACAGCTACTGGGTCAAGCTGGATATCATTTTTTGGGGACAAAAAGCAAAGGCCGAAAAGACACAAAAATTGCACGTGGTTAGTCTGCGTTTCATCTTCTTGGGGTTCTTTTACGTTTAGAGTCATAGGAGACTTCGAGATTTTCAAGATCAAAGGGGACTTCTTTTTGAAATTCCCCTGGTGCCAACTCATTCCGAACCCTGACCCCAATCCGGATATTTGGACAACATTTTCAATCTTTCAAACCTTCATCCAGAGTACTCGTTCGCGCGCATTGTACCGCTACTAACTGTCACTCAAACGAAATGCAGGTGTCGAAAGGAACAATGAAAATGCGAACTTGCCTGTTTTCAATAGAGCAGTGAATAATAGACACATGATCGGAATTTGCATATCTCTACGTCATACGGAGAAAGTTCCAAAATCTGAAATTTTGAAGATTGCTGAGCTTTTCGTGATTTGTGAGTTTTGATCTACTGGAAAAAGAAGGCCATTGAGGATAGCATTCAAGACGTAAAAAGACATCGACGAACATTTGTGACTTCCGAAGTGACCGCACGCACTCGACGGAGCTGGTGTTCGCTCCCCGTCCGCCTCCACCTCCTCCGAGTCGAGGATGCGGTCAGCGGTCAACAAACGGCGACTGCCACATGTGTCAGTCCAAGTGTGCTTTGCACACTGGGAAAAATGATTTCACCTTTTGAAAGAACTGTGTATACGAAGGTACCGCTCTTTTGAAAAACCGAGGACCCCGTCTGGGTGCAAAAATTGCTTTCTGATGACGTAACTCGTGTCAGAACGGGCAATTTTAGGGTACCAAATCAGCTCGCCGCTGCGCGTCTTTTAGAGGCACCATACTTTGTCGAGAAAGGCGCGAAAGCGCCGAAAAAAGTCCAAAGAAGTCCAATAGCGCCCAAAGAGCCAAAAAGTCCAAAAGCGCCCAAAAAAGCACAAAGCGCCAGAAAGAGCCGGATGGTCCCTGGAACTTTTGGAAGAACCGGACTTATTTTGATGTGCAGACGACAAGAAATGAAGCGAAATGACTCGGTCGCGAAATCAACACACATGCCTTGGCTCCAAAACTTGCGCGCAAAAAGGGCGTTCCGCTCTTTCCGGCGTTTTTTTTTTTGCTTTTTTGGACTTTTTGGGCGCTTTTGGGTTTTTGGCGAAGTATGACGGGTCCCTTATCGTACGGAAATCCGTGTCCGGGTACAGTAGCTATACGATACATTTAGGTGGCGAAATTTTCAAACATGGACAACATTAGTTGTAAATATAATCACTTTTTTCTTAGTTGTGATCTGTTAGGTTGGCTCGAAAGTTCTTGGGCATTGCATTTGGGCAAAGTTTTTGCTTCGATGTAAGCACTGTTGGATAGAAGAAAGCAGTTTTTACAAAGTTATGGTAAGCACAAGCATTATCAATGTTTTCTGTGAAAAGACAGGTGAAAATTCCACAGCATAGGATTTTGACCTAACCTAGATCCCCAACTTCTATAAACGTTATAAAACTCCCCCTCCCCCCCCCCCCCCACATGCTCTACTTTATACTACAATCGCTCACATACTTACGTGCACAGTTTGTACTGGATTCGAGCTTAAATAACAATAAAATCGAGGTAATTGAAAGGTGGCAAACTCCGCCCCCATTGTCCTAGGCCCCTCCCACTTGTTTAGAAATCATCTACAGGCGAGAGGGAATACCCGCAAAATTTCGAGAATGTACATGCATCAGGTTTTGAGAAATAGCAAATTTAGTTTGAAAATGTCCGAGAACTTTCGAGCCAACCTTATAGAATTCAAATATTTTGAAAAATCAAACAGCCTAAAAAATTTTGGCCCAAACTATCTTTCAAAAGTCGTCGCTAACGCCACGCTAATTCATTCGAAACAAATTTTTCTCCTTCCTCCTCGAAACATTTCTCTGATCGCCAGTTAGGTAGTCAAATTTCGACAGCAGCTAGTGTATACGTACGTGTTGTTATTAGTACAATGAGTTACCTGCAAAATTGTAAGTCATTTTTGAAACTGGCAGGAGACCGCTTTTTCAAAAAGAGATCTTGCTAGAGCATGCAAGTGATGGCTCGAAACTAAAATATACACAACTTTCCATAGTCTTGATTCTGTTTGTCGAAGCAACAAGCAGTTTAGGCATCGGTGTGAAATCCTTTCAAGTCTTCGGGAGTAGTTTGCACGACAGTAATCGCTGCATAGTTCAAATATGCCGGTTGTATATAATGTTTACGATGTAATGAAAAGTTTTCAGGGATAAATCCATGACCGTCTTGAAGCTTGCATAAAATTTCAAATTTGCTCTCAACATTCTTTTCAAATGTGATCTATTAGGGAAGGGTGCTCCAAAGAATGTTCCGACTGTTTAATCGTTAATATGTCTTATCCTCAGTCTTCCGCTGGTCTTTGGATATCATTTTGTAGAGCTGGCTCCGATTTGCTATACAGAGCAAAACCATCGATCTCTCTTTATGGTACTTTTCCGTTATCCGGACCCATTTTTTCAAGAGGCACGTTTTTTAGTCTAGGAACATTTTTATAGAGTCACGAGGACTGCCTCCCTGCCACATGTCAGGAAAATATTGACAAGATTTGGTCTATTTTGACACGTTTTATTTTCGAAATCATTTCCGGTGACGTAAGAGAGCATTTGTAATCACCTAAAAGCTGCTTAATTGTTTTCTATAAGCGAAAAAACAACCTAGAACTTATATAGGACATCTTGATGGTTTTCAGCAATGATTCAGCATTGTCCTTCTCTTCAAACTTTTCATCTTGCGAATCTAGCCAGACGAGACTATAAATGATGGCCTAAAGTTCCTCGCAACTACTTGTTTTGTCACTTAGATTATGAGACCCTAGCTTACTTCTCTATTCTGGGCAAGTCTAATCTGTTTATGAATAACAGAATGACGTTATTGTGATAATAATGTTTATTTTAATACTGTTCAATCGAAAATGTGACTACTATTGACTAAAAAGGATAAGAATATCTTCGCTAGCTAAAGGGCCGGGCATACTTCACGCGATTTCAATCGCGACGCGATTTGGCAACGTTCCAACTGTCCATAACTCACTGTAAGCACATTTTAGATGTACAGAAGAAAAGGCATTTTATCAATCCACGTAAGTTATACACACAATGCATATGCAGTTTGCTAGCGTTGGATCTGAACACTTCTGGCGAGTTGCCAAATCGCGTCGCGACTGAAATCGCGTGAAGTATGCCTGGCGGGAGACGGTCTTTTCGCACGGGCGGTCTCCAGCGCCTCCCTGATTTTGACTTGTCTTAACATGTAATGCACGCCGCAAATCTTTCCTCCCCGTGTTTTGCTTAGGCAAAAGCCGCCGCAGGGTGTGTCGCACGCGGCGCTGGTCCTGTGTGGAAAGCATTACGGTCGTGCGAAACGTCACACACCCATGCCTGGCCCTTAAGGCAACACAAACTCTTGGTTAAACGTGTTAAACATGTAGATGACATGTCAAATTTTTTTGACACGTGGCAGAAAGTTGACACTCCATCCTATGAAGTTGATACCAAATATGGTGCGATAGAAGAAGCAATATCCTTCTTTGAAAAAATGGGTCCGGATAACGGAAAAGTACCCTCTTTATCATAGGAGTGTGGTAGGAAGTTGAAAAAGATCTAGCACCATTGAGATCAAATCTTGCCCCTTCAAGACTATAATGATTGGAAAATTTTATTACGAAGTGAATCACGACAACAGCTTCAAATGTGAGCATTTCATGTCGCTTTCGGAGAGTTACCCGAGGCATTCCAAACATATTTTAAAATTCTTCGCAAACCCTGTCACACCATCTAGCCTTACAACCTTCAAAACTTATTTGCTAATTTAGCGCTTTCAGAAAGCTCCACTACAAAAGAATTAAGGTGTTTTGCGAATTTTGTAAAATTGCTAATAGTTGGCAAATACGCCATATGTTGGAAGTTCCTACCATAATGCTACATAACAAACAGCAACTTCTTCGTACTGTAATTCTAAGATGAAGCCAGCTATGCAAAATGGTACTTGATGATCAACGAAAGACATCAGGGCAAGAGAGTTGAGCTATAGATTATCCAACACTAGGGGCATTTTTGGGACACTTTGTATTAAACTGCCCAAGCTTGCTCCAGAATTTTTTGAAACTCGTAATTTTTTTATCTCACCAAATTCATTTACTTCGATATGCGCTAGAAAGAGAAAATCCATTTTCCATGCGCTCGAGCCAAAAAACATATTGGCAAATCGCGGAGATACAGGATTAACCAGTCAGGTCGTAATCTGTCGAATTTTGGCTGCCGAAAGTTCTAAATGGCCAAAAAAATTTCTACATTTGCTCATTATATTTACTCGTTCTGAGTGACAACGAGGGAAGTTCGTGATGACTGGGTATGTACTAACAATCATTTTAAGTTTTGTGGTAAATTTCCATTTCTTTGATTATGAAATACTTGAAGAATAGTGAGAAAGAACATCTCTTGTATCATGGAAATTGTATAGCTTACAATATTTTTGAGATGAGTTATTTGTATAATTTGGTGCAAATATCATGGACCAGTCTAATCTGAATAGTAATTGAAAAGATCAAACAATGCCGAGATTGAGCGACGGTCGAACTTGGACAATAATAAAAAGATCGTTGTTGTATCAAAACCTAAAAATCCCCTGTCCAGCTTTTTTTTTCAGGATTCCAGCACATCCGCTGAGCTCGGATCAAGTGCAGGTGTGCAGCAGATGTTATCCTCGCTTTCCCGCAACAGGTACAGCCCCATATGTCATACTGTGCGTAATGCTCTTGATAATAACTCATCGTATGTGAGAAGGAGAGTAGGAGTAGGGAGAGGGGGCGAGAAAAAGGAGCACCGCCACACCCCTCCTGTCGAATGCAAACATGCGATAACAGTTGGAAACGCGCTAAGGTCACGGCACGCATAGGATTACGGTAGCTAGCTTGACGACTGGATAGAGGAAATACAAAAGTGCAATAGAATATGCAGATTTATTAACAAATTGGTGTTTTTCGTCAATGTGAAACACAACACTGCGACCCGAAACAGTGTGATGTTGGTGAAACCGGAATTTTCAATTATACAGATGTCGAATTACAACTGGCTGTTGATGCTGAAGCCGAGTTGAAAAGATTGGTAAGGGTTATAGGTGTCTCGAATAATGTTGCTACTTTCTCGCATTGGCTCAATGGTTGTAGAATTCGGATTGGACGAGTTTAACTGCTTCCGCAAGTCCGTGATCATCTGAAAAATCAAACGCAAAAAAATCAGTTTATTGCTGGTAGCAACACCTACTTGGGATATTGTTCAGGAATTTTTTTTGACAAGAAATAAAAACAATTTCTCACCTCCCGCAACTGTATGATCTCGTTTTTCAAGCTCTCGTTTTCTGCTCGAAGCATTTCCGCTGTTTTTGTTAGCGACTCTTCTCTTTGCCTCCTAAAAAAAGGTTTCCACTAAATTACGTAGTCATCAATTATTTATAGTTGATTTATCGCTGACTAAATTTTTGTTGCTTCAAAATTGCCTAATTAGGACTGCAAATTTTGAATCCAGCAAGAATTAGAAGTTATTTTTTGAGTCCTTTAGCTCTCCAAAAATTCGCTTATTTTGAGATCGTGACCTTTATTGCAGAAAATCTTCTTAAATTCATTTTCATTTGTCAAAATATCAGAACACACAAGGGCTTCGTAGACACAAGATTAAAATGTTTCAATACTCTTGCAAGTGGAAAACAAATTCAGAAATATTTGCCTTTTTAAAAAAGAGCATCATGTCAAGTTTTCTTGATTTATTTTTAGCACTTTCGATCAAAGCGCATGGAGAAAATCAAAAAACTCGGTGATTTTTAGTATATTGGCTCATCATTATGTCAAACTTTCGTTAAATTTTCCCTTACACATTCCACAATATTTTGCTTCAAGACGAACCTTATCTTGCGTGATTTTTGTGCGGCCAAGTTATTTTTATGACGTTTGGCGAGATACCTGAAAAAGATAAGATGAGGGGTCAAGACTTATTTGCTCTCTCTCAACACTATTTCACACTCTTCCCAAACATTCAGTTATGATCTTTTGAGATTTTTCCAAGCACAGCATTCTCATTCACTTCTTTCCCACTAAACATACCAGTATGAAGGTGGCTATTGCTGAAACCTTAGAGTAACTAATAATTTGGGTTAAAACACCTGAAAATGGATTAGGAAAAAAAAAGAAAATCAAGAAAGAGGCATCAGTGCTGCACTCAAGAGAGCTAACGGACAATGGATCTTTTCGTTTTTCCTCAGGTGTCGAGTCGGATTCGGATTTCGCATAGGAAGGAGTATCTTGATAGTAGGATTGAGGCATTGATGCCACTGGCGTGCCATACCCGGCCAAAGAAGGGCTGGAATGGGGATGATTAAGAGAAGGAGAAGGGGAGAATGTCCTCGAGCACTTAACCTTCCTCAGGCATTTTGCCACGCTGCCAAAAAGACAAAGACTGGGGTAATTAAGCGTAATTACGTTTAATTGAACTTACTTATAGCCATAGGGAGTATAGGCGAACGGTGTAGGATCAAAAGCCGTCTGAGCGAAAGCTGGCAGCATAGTGTGTAGGTGATAGAATTACAGATTACGCAAGCGAACACGGCCGTTGCGCAACACTGAGTGAGCGAAGCCAATGGCACGGCCCACGGGGTCACGCGAGGACGGGGGGCACCCCTCGTGCGTACTGTGGCATGCCGATGAGAGGGCCATTTTGTCGTGCTGATCGAAGAGACGGAAGACATAGCGCCGGTGGGAGGGCAACGCGGGGTCGAGCGAGGGGTCCTCAAGTTTTGTGCTCTCTCCCAGCACCGTGCCCTCCCTTTAGGAATAACCATTTAAGTACGTCGGGAAGTGTTCTGGATAGGTTTGAGTGCTAGAACCAACTGCGTTAGGTAAATAGAAGAATGGGCTATGTTTGACAAATCAAGACGTTATTTTCTTTTTCATCTTTTTTCTGGAGGATATTTGGTGGAATAAGTCTTGCAACAAAAATATAAAGAAAATGTTTAGATATCACTTCTAAATCACCGGATTTTTTTATAACAATACATAACAAGTTGAACATTACAAAACATTTATATGCCAAAAGTTGTCTCTTCTCATAAATGGTAGAGTTTTTTTTTCAACTTGAAAGAAAAAGGTGAATGAAAAATCCAAAAGAACAACTCTTGCCAAAATGTATCAAGACAGTTTCTCATAGATAGAAAGGACATCCTAAGCAGAACCGAAATGAGAGTTTAATGGACGTTTTAGTATTTTTTGGAGCGAAATTCAAATAACCACTTCTTGACTGTTTCTATTTAACAATTCGTATCTTTGCGATATGGCAATAATATATTTCGCTTTAGGTTTACTTGGAAAGTCAGGATATTTCGATTTTATCGTTAAACCATTATATTCTTTGGAGTTTGGAAAGATCATAAATCTTCAAGCCTTTACTGCGACTACATATTATATCTGGATTTATGTGTCAACCTTATTTCAAATCACGTAATGGTTTAAAACACATATTCAAACACTCAATATACGCTTTTTTACTTAAAACCAAAATCGAAAACGGTTAATTGGTTCGATTTTTTGTGGGGCTCGAAAACCAGCTAGTACAGGCAGAAACTCTTTTTATTTTTTTTTGTTCTTACAAATTGAGATCTCCCTCCCCTTCCCATCTCCCCTATTTCTAACTTTTGCGTTATCAGTGATGAATATAGGAAGAAAACTTGGCAGCCACGCTGCCAAAAAATGTTCGCATCCTTTGTCAGACCCTCACGCGAATGGTCTGTCAAATTTTAGATATATCCTTCAAGCGTTACTAGAAGAACTTTAGAGCGAAAGCTTTCTATGATTTCGCAAAGATGCCTAGAATTTTCTAATCGCACAAAGCCGTACAGGTACAGTATAACACTTTATAATTAGCTATGATTGAAATTTGTTTGGATGTCAGGAGACACGGAATATGTTTCTTCCTAACTCGTTCATCCCAACAATCGACTCCAGACTTTCGAAAGAAATAGCGACGATTTGGAAGGTTACATCTTGAAACAAGGGATGTGCACAATACTTTGCTGGTCAATGGACAGAATATACAGGGTGTCCGTAAAGTATGTATACACTGTTCGATCGTTAATATCTCTTTTCCCAAGAAGTCTTTTGCCTTGCTGCAGGTACCATTTTGTAGAGCTGGCTTCAACTTAGATTTACAGTATGGAGCGAATCACCAATCTCTCTTCATTACTGTAGGATTACGGTAGAAACTTGAAACATATGGTGTCAATGTGGAAAAAGCTGTCGTTCCAAAATTTTATAAAAAAATGTCAAAACTTGTGTAATAGGGTTTTTATGGATGCTGAGTTCAATACTCATCTATTCACAAGATTGTGAAGCTTTCTAAACGTGTAACCGCACTTTTTAGGAACATTGAAAAAATGGCCGCTACCTTGCTGTTTTGTTCCCTTTGAGGCAAAATACGGCCTTTCATAGCTCAAAAACCTCTTTGAAGTTTCCACCTTAATCCTGCATTAAGAAGAAAGTTGGGTGATTCGCTCTATAACCTATATCTAAGAGTTGAAGCCAGCTCTACAAAATGGTACCTAAAGCAAGGCAAAAGACTTTTCAGGAAAAGAGATATTAACGATCAAACAGTGTATACGTACTTTACTGACATCCTGTACTATGAGATAACAGTACTTGCTTTCCTCTTTTTCTTCCTACCTTATTCTAAAAGTGACGAAATTTTTCTAACTGAACATAAATACGATTGCTTGATAATTGATAACATTGTTTGGTGATGACTAACAAATAGTTATTATTTTGGTAACTATAACTGCCCAAACCAGGCTGAATTTAAAATAATAGTATTTCTTCAATCTTCATCTCTACCACTTCTTCAACCTTTAAGCAAATCAAATAGAATAATGGCATACAAATACTCTGACCGATATACAACGCAATTATCTTCTTCTCTTGTCAGTTACGTTGACCATGATTTCTTCCATATTGTTTAAAAATATCTACAAGCATGCGAATCCGTTTTTGCTCTGTGTAACTTGAAATCTTCAGAATGTTCATTCCCGAGTTTTAAGGGGAAGCCGACCGCATCTAGAGCCGACCTTTATCAGTTCCAGTCCTTTCTCTATCTTTTTTAAAGTAGTCCTTTGTTATCCAATGTTTCCTCAGAAGCACTGTGAATGCGCATAACAAAAACTTCAAAATACTACAAATTGTGAATGCGCATAACAAAAACTTCAAAATACTACAAAAGTTGTAGGATTCGAAGGCTTTGAAAGCCGTTTATAATATCAGGCCTTCATTTTGCAAAGTACAAACGTCATCCGCTTCAAAATGTCATAAGATTAAGATTTTTCGCAATCTGTGCAACTACAGAACAGAAAGCTAGAAACCCTCAGCTTCAAAAAGTCTGCTGTTGATAGGCAACTGTGAATGAATTCAGTCTTCTACTTTTACTACCTTTATTCCAATAAACGAAGAGCAAATCAGCAAAAGGAACACATAATAAAACCCATATTAAAAGCACAGTTGGAAGGGGCCAGACAGAAATCACAATACTTTTTCTTCGTAAGGAAAGCCTATATTTTGATAAATTGTGAAATTTCCTGCTACATCGCCAGTGACTCGTCGACAACTCGCTTCTTCTTGCAAGCTGTAGAAAACCTGAAAATATTGTCTTCATGTTGTGGAAGTACTTATACGCAATTATTGCACGCGGAGAGGTAACCGATGGGGTCCGCATTGCGACCTGTCTCTGCGTGTGATGAAGCGGCTATATGTCTCCGGTAATAATCTTACCAGGAAAGGAAGGTTGGTCGAAGTGGTCTTTTGAAATGAGATGTATACCGCCTTGTAGAGTTTGGAACGCTGATTCCAAATCTACCTTTGCTATCTGCTGCGGGCTTCTGGGCGAGGAGTTATGAAGGTTTTTGTGAGTAAAAATCTGAATGCAAGAGTAGGCTAAAATCAGTCGTAACATTTTTTATAGGGCTTAGTTGGTAGTCGGGTCACTCGGTGCAACAAATATTCTTGATTCAAATATACCTATTCGCTGCTACATCATTTGAACATTGGGAAAAGGTTACGACTGATTTTACCCTATTTTTGCATTCAGATTTTTACTCACAAAAACCTTCACAACTCCTCACCCAGAAGCCCGCAGCAGATAGCAAAGGTAGATTTCGAATTAGCGTTCCAAGCCCTACAAGGCCGTAAACACCTCATTTCAAAAGGCCACTTCGACTAACCTTCCTTCCCTTGTTAATTGACGATAGTTTTACCTTTTTTAGTTCGCCGACTTCGTCTCTTAGCACTTGGTTTTCTTTTTGTAGCACCTCCGCTTCTTTTGCGAGACGGCTTTCACGTGCTTTTCGTCTTAAACGTGAGCTTCGCGCGGCCTCGTTGTTTCGATCGCGTTTCTCTCGTTTTCTGGAAGAAATACATACTTAATATTACTGCATAGAGACAGCACGAAGTTCTTTAAGCAGATTATTTGAGCAAGGTCCTCTACCTCAGAAATTTTTTCTTGGGAATAATTTAAACGCTTGCTGAGCAACAGATGTTATTAAACAACAACAAAAATTAACAGAAATCTTAAGTACAGTGATGTTTGATTGAGAAGTTCACATGTACATATAATTTCAAAAAGTTCTAGATTTTTTGTGTTTTTTGGACATTGAAATGCTTTCCTCGCAGCAAAAGTTAATGACCCACATGACTGAAGTTTTCAGTAAAGATTAGCTGCCTCAATTGAATTTCGTATCATACGGGTGCATAAAAGGAACCGACTTCATGTTTTTTTCAAGCTCAGAGATCTATACATAGAGTACAAATCTAGAAGTTCATAAGGTTCTTATCTTGAAGCCATAATTCGCCCGCTTTGCCATGATTTTTCTAGAAAATTCAAGAAACCTGTTTATAGCATGAAAAAAGAGTGAAGGCAACAGGCGAGACGATCTGATCAAAATTTCTACATTAATCCTTGTAAAGAATGAAATTTTGGTGCAAACGATTGCGGCAAGAAAATATCTTAAAAAATCAATAAATGTCAAAAAATAATAAAGGAAACAGCAAAGCAAAGGCAGTAAATATGCTGTAGCTGATCTTTACAAGCAAAACGACAGTTTTTAAAAGCAGTATATGGGGCTTTGACTAATCGCGAAGGTCCTGTCGGTTGCGAACTTTGCTCATGCAGACTCCACAAGGCCCTAATTTACTCAGACAAACGGAATCACCCCTGGTGATTGGAAGCAGGAATCCTGTATCAGAAAAGCGTTGAAAGGAGAAAGAAAGCTGAGAAAAATCTTCTGGCATGTTCCTCGAGCAAATGGTTCTCATCGACTTCCACAGTCAATGCCTTGTACCAACATTTTGATGCTTGAAATGCACTAAAGAACAAAAACAAACTTCCTGTATTCATCCGAGCAATCCAGTGAGCTTTCGGACTCGGATTTGCTACAAGCAGGAGATGAGGACTTGGAGTGAGCTGAGTCATAGAAAGGGCTGATGGTACATGCTTGGATGCCGGGATGCATAGATGGTGGAGCTCCATAGGCGGTCGTGAAGGAGACACTAAAGCAGGGTAATGGGAACTTCCCAATGGGAAAAAAAGTCAGATTAGGTCTTACCCATATCCATAGGGATTGTAGTTGAATGGTTGTGTTGGATCAAAGGCGGCTGGTGGATAGGCTGGCAACATCCGTGCGTAATCGACGTTACGTAAGGAAAGCGCTCTTCCAACGCAACTGATCGTAAGATCTGGGGGTGGGGGGAAATGTGGAGACGCAGAAACACAGCTCTTATCGAGAGCCTATAAGAGTTCGTGAGAGCTGTTGTTTAGAACGTCGAAGGGGGTTTAAGAGGTCGTCCCGCACCTCCTCGATGCACGCACACTCTACCTCTTCTCTGCTGTTTACCACAACGTTAAGGACCAAGATTAGCCAGCTTGGGTCACATTAATAGACGACATAACAGCGACACTTATTATAAGACAGGACACACAATCGATTCGATTTTTTTGGCTCATTAGCAAGGGGTGAACTTCCCTTGGCAAGTTGAACAGTGCTGGAAGCGTCCGGCGTAATCAAAGGGTGAGGGCTGAGATGAAATAGAGGTAAATAGCCATACAGTACATCAGCGATTGTCAACCGGTATGCAGGAATGTACCGAATTTTTTTAGTCAACTTTTTTAAGTCGAAAAAACTTCTGATGTTTAGGATAAGATACAACTTTTGATATATTGTATGTTACAAATAATAAGTAATACTTTTCAAAAATTATATGAACGCTTTCAAAACGTTTTTTTTAACGTTTTTGGGGGTAAGACTCACGTACTAACCCAATCGTTGAGAAATTGTTTTCGGGCTAGTCAGTGAGAAATACACAAGCAAAAAACAGTTTTTTTTGCAAATGTTGGTTTCGTTTACTAGGCATTATTAACACATTGACGACAACGTGACCCACACGGTGGGTCATGCAATGACTGCCACATGGGACAATGTGACCCACATGGTGGGTCACGGCATAAATTTTTTTGAAATAATAACAATTACTGGAAAAAATTGTCCTGATCGGACGCAACGACGTCCATTCTTTGCGTGCGATGAATTGCCTATACAGTCGAATAAGTTTTCGGCTAGTTAAGGTGCCGCGAAAATGCGATAAAATCTGCGCGTAAACAGATAGCCAGCCAGTAATGCTGGCATTTTGCGCGCGCAAGTGGCTGGCATCACGGGCGCAGCTATTTGTCCACGCGCAAAATTTACCGCATTTCCCCGGCCCGCATGCACACTATATCGATGTACTCGATTGTATACGATTGGAAGTGATAGCGAACGCATGCAATCTTTATTGAGTACGAAGATGCACAGATTCGTTTCTCTCAACAAACATCGACTGATGCAATAGAATATATATGCGCACCAATATAGGAACTTTACTCAGACAAGCAAATGACTGCAAGTGTAACATCATGACGGCGACACTAGCGAGGACAACGGGCAAGAAATATGGAGATCATCGACAAAGCCACTAGCAACTAGACAGATCGTTTTCCAAATCGAACCATCATATCACCTGCTGACGGGACTCGCTTGTGCGCAGTAATGTAGTCACTCCAGCCTCGAAGACGGTAATCACCGGCAGTTACTGGAAGGGCCATCGAGTCTTCTGCAAAGGAGATCTGTAGCTTTTTAATCTATAGTTGATAGATATCGCTGCTTCTACTTAGAAACCTTGGGTACTTCTGCTGGACAAGAAAATTTTGCAGCGATTCCACAAGATTTTGTTTATTGTCACACAAGCTGATTGTCGCAAAAAGGGAACTTCTGGAATTTGACGGTCCGACTAAAATTGAATATTTCCGCAGCACTTCCACAAAGGTTTGCGGAAAGTCCCTGAATAGTGAATATCCGATGATCCAGCAGAACTTCCGGTCACTGTTTTGAATATGTGGAAAAGTACTGTTTGGGATAAATAGCAAGCATTGCCCTGGTTGCGTCACCGGCGACGCGTTAGGCGGACAACGTTGTCGCCGCAGCAGCGACGTCCGCGCTGCGCTGAACTCGACTATAAACTAGAGTTGGTTGTTTCCCAGACAGCGGTTTACTTCTTAACACTGTGGGGTAAGAAGACCGCAAACGGTGATCCTTCGAGCGAAAATTTCAAAATTAAACTTAATTGTAAATTTTTTGGGGATGCCTTATTTCTTTTCTAGGATCGGGGTCATCCTAGAAAAGGAGGCCGTCAAAAACTCTAGAAAATTTCCCAGAAATTCTCTTAAGGCGAACACCATATCTCATCATTTAAAAAAGTTTCTTTCCCCCGCCAGATGTACCCTATTTTTTAATGAATGTTCTCAAATGCACACGAACTTTTTTTGTAGTACACGCTTGACTAGTTCATCAACTCATATAACTTTTGATTTTCCTATGGCGAATTTGAAGCGCGAATGACACATGCAAGTCGCTAGATATGCATCAAAGCAGAGGTGTACTGTAATAGGTTTTGTGCGGTATTGAAATTTTGAGTGGAGGGGATATGTAATTCGAAACCCTGAAATTGCTTGGTGAAACGAGTCACTTTACATAGCATGTATCGCTCAGTTTTTCTCGAAATCTAGACATGCGTTAAAAAGTGATAGCAGTTAGATATCCGCAACACGCATGTAGAGGAATGAAAATTCCTAAGAAGTTCACTAACAGAAAATAATGAGCTCAGCAGAATTTGGAAGAAATATAGCCACTCATATCACGCAAAAAATGGACGTGTTACATGAGATAGTACGTGTTTGGCAGAGACAACAGACAGTTGGAGGGGAGACGCGGACATCCGCAAAGAAGTTGTGTCTCTGCGTGCGATGATTCACCTCTGCACTGACCGCAAAGAAGAAATATACAGATAGAAATCTGCGTAAGTGATTTTACAGCTTTTTAGTTTTGCTGTGCCGTACATTTTTATATTCGATGCCCAGGACAAGATCGAACTTGGAAGTAATTTTACAGCTTTCCGCTGAGCTCATGTCGCTAGATATTTCAAAGTTCTGATTTGCACTCGAAACTTGTTCCACAGAGTCGGATTTGAAGATTGGAAGCAAGATCCGAAGGCACTTCTGATGATATTTAGCCTAGATTTGGCGGTCAGTATAAGAGTTTCCTGTGCAATTTTGGCATCATTTGCGCTTAAACGATAATGCGTGCTCTATAGCCACTATACTGTGGAACAATCAAAAAATTTTTTTTGATTAATCGATTAACCAAATAAACTCGGAAACAAAATATTGAATAAGGCAATCTCGAATACTTTCGAAAAAAAAATACCGAAATTTGAATGTTTTCCAAAATCAAAATGTCGAATAATCGAACATCGAGTATATTCGAAATAAAATTATTTAAAACAATCGAATATCGAGTTTTCGAAAATCTGCATTGCGTTCGCGTAAGTCTATGCCTAATAGTGAATTCGGCCATTCCTCACACAAATGCCAACAGAACTCTATCTTTTTGATGTCAAAAAATCTTTGCTTTCGTTCACTTGAATCATTTTGAGAAACGGAGGTGATCTAGTTTGTTTGTGGTTTGGAGTGTTGTGATGTTTTGCATAAGCAATATCCTCAGCCGATGCGACTCTATCTAACTGGCAATGCCCTCTACCTGGATTGACGAACTAGGTTAAGCAGTAATTTTTGTTCGAGCGTTCTATGCTCCCGTGACTTCCGGGCGGGCGGAAAGACCGCAATAAAATTTGTTGTCACGATTTCATGAAAGCCATAAAATCTCACTACTTCCGTCATTTTTCACTCAAGCCAGTGTATACTTCAAGCTGGGGTAACGTCAACAACGCTAAGTTCAAATCGTATCCACCGTAGTTCATCACACTAGAATTTTGTAAGATCTGGCGCCAGTTAGGTGCATTGATTATAAAGAAAAGTAGAGCTCTTTTATGAACCTTATTACGGCAAAAAATCACTTTGACCTAATATAGTCGAGTCAGCGTATTGCACACCACACGCGCTAATTCACGACTAGATTAGAGTTCGTTAATTTTCTAGAACTTTTCAATGTTTTCTTCTCTTTTTTTATTTGTTTGGATTGTATTGGATCGTAGTACTCATTTCCACAATTTTTCTAAAAAGTTTGGTAGTAGATTACCAGTAAGGTGTCGTCAGTTGCCGCACGCAGTGTGCAATCTCACATGTTAAATTACGAATGACTTGGCCGTATGCTTACCGTATTGGTCCGCTATCCTAGCATCAATCACACAGACGAGGAATGTGATGGCGAGAAGAGCCAGGACGATTGGTCGTAGAGAAAACATACCTGAAATTTGAAATTTTTTTTGGAGAAGAATTTTTGAGAGAGCGACAACATCTGAGCAATCGAGAAATACATAACAAAAGAGCAAGGAGACGACAGAAGTGATTTATAGACGCTCCACTGGTGATCTGTTTGTACTTGGAGTAGGACTGATATACAAGTAAGCACAAAGGATAATCAGATTGAGAAAGTGCGCAGATTACTAGGAAATTGAGAAAGTGCGCAGATTACTAGGAAATTGAGAAAGTGCGCAGATTACTCCTTATATAGTATGTGAAACTGAGCTGAACGGGGGTGGTGAGGATTGTTATCGAATAACCAAACAACTCAACTTTTTTTTTGCACAGTATGCTCCGCCCTCAGCTGTTTCGATTAAATAGCGTGCGTTAGGTATTTCGCGTGAAGTAATAGGAGAGCTAATGTGAACGCACAGCATTGGTAAAAAAGTCAAGCAATCAAGAGTCAATTTGGGTTTGCTGAACGCTTTAAGTGGAGACCATGAAGCGTCTGAACACTTTTTACGGTTTTGTGGGCGTAACTGACGAGTTTTTGTAAAATTTTCAGACCAAAAGCATTCTATTGGCTAGTCCTAGATGAAGGAGGCTACCCACGTAAAGTAGGCTGCGCGGGCGTAAGATCCAGCGATGAACTCGGACTCGCTTGGCAAAGTATAATGAACAGCTCCTGTCTCTTTTGCTGCTATTTGGACGGTATCATTGGTCTGAGAATAGGTAGAGAAAGAGAGAGAGGAGGCCGAGAGAGTGGATCAGCATACGCATATTGCGGAGGCAAGGGCTGGGCGATGGCAGGTGTTCCCGCGACTAACAAGAAAATGGTCAAAAGTCGAAGTGGCAAATCCAAGCAAGCTGCCTACCATTCGATGCAGCATTCAACGCCGATTTCGAATCTGTGTTCCATATCTGCTTAGCGCCTCTGTGGACGAAGTTATGAGCAGTTCCACTGCGAAAAATGTTACATTAAGATTGCGAAAGAGCACATTGGTTCATAACTTTGTCACATAACGGTTCATAACTTTGTCCAAATAGGCGCTAAGCAGATATGGAATACATATATAAAGTCAGCGTTGTATGCTGCATCTGATGGTATGCAGCTTGTTTGTACTGGCCACTTTCTAACCACTCCCTTGTAGTTACGGAAATGTTTCTGTCTTTCTCGTATAAGCGTCGCGCTCTGCTTCAACAAGAGAGGGTTGAGTTTGGAGTTACAATTTGTTTGAATGACAGAGTTATCTATTTCCGTGTACGTATGTGTTCACATAACTTTGCACTTTTCCAGCATGCAACCAGTACGCTGGTTGCGTCCACTGACGCGACGCGTTTCAATGTTTTGTAACGAGTAAAGATGAGCAGTAGATGCGCAGAACAGATTTCCACCTGCCCTGGCACAAGTTGTGCATTTTCGCGTGGAGCAAATACTGGACGACCTCAGTTCTAGCTGTGAATAAGCCAGCATAAATGCCCAGCTTACGTGGAATTAGCTTTCAAAGCTATAGGCATTTCGCGAGAGAAAGAAAAGGAGCGGTGAAAGCTTGCGCTACTTGTCGCTTGGAAAAAGCCTGAGCTTAGAGCACTTATGTGCCATCACTAAAAGCTGTCAGCGGAACTTTTCAAGCGTACGATCAGCGAGATAGATGGCTTGGGTTTTTTCCAGTGCTGACAGCTCGAATCGCTAAGTTTTCCATCAAAACTTGTCAGCCATAATTATTTCAAAACGCTGACCTCAAAGCGGAAGGAAAACTGCGGAAACAACCTTTGGAAGGGACGATTAACTCAAACCCAAGGCTATGCACGAGCTGACCACGAACTTCTTGAAATGAGGTCCCGCCTTGATTTTGCAAAATTTTTGCGAAGTCTCTTTGTCCTTCGGAGAGGTCAAATAGCCACTACAGGTTTAGGCGCATGGGTTCGCTTAGGGCACGCTTTGCAATTGGAGCAGGATTGCAACACCTTAGAGAATTTGCCAAGGAATATAAAGAAACGTAGAGAAAAGATTATATGACGCTTTGTGCTAGCATGGAAGCTTCCGATAAGCAGATAAAATTATATGAGCAAAGGGCGGTACCCAGATGAAATGCCAGTTTTTGGGGAAAAGTTGGGCACGACTTCCACTCATATAAGTTCAAGTATAAATTTCTCAGTCACAGAGGTCCTACAAGCGCATGTGCACAAAAATTTGGAGCTCCCGTCCCAACAAAAACGGTTTCTCCTAAGCTCCCCCCCCCCCCTACAAAAGAACGATATCCAATTTGAACCGATACCACGTGCCGGACTCTAGTGGAAAAAATCGTGGAAGGTCTGGGCTCTTTTAAGAGTCGCATAGACCCCTTGTGAACAAATAAAAAGCGCATAATTCAACCCATTAGCTGAGGTCGGCCACAACGGGGTTTAGCTGTAGCAGATTAAGATGCCTCTTAATCTAATATTCTGATGGATGCAAATGGGAATATGACGTCAATGTCTTTGAAAACGACCGCTGTACTTTTTGAGTTATGGGTTTAATGGCATGCGGACTTTTTGGCTAAGTGCAGTGGATTTTGGAAAAGGACTTGAGCTTTATGCTTCTGTAAAACATTCGCGTTCCCAGTGGTACAATTAGTTAGAGAAGGAAAACCCACTCATGATTCAACTATGCTAATCTTTATTCTGGAAAGAAATTTAGCTTAAGCCAAACCTCATTACGAATAGTGCAGTAAATAATTTATAAGACTATTTGAAATTCTCGCGAAAAGATTAAGCTGTCAAGGCTTCTGCCCTCAGATTACTCCAAGAGCTACAGATTTTCGGGGAGGAATTGTAAGAGATATATCACGTTGTATCAGAAGGTCGCTCGTTTTCTCTAAAGTTCATCTTCAAATCACCATAAATTTTTAAGGTCGCAACCATAATAAATTTCATTGGCAGTAGTACATATATGTTCTTGAAATATTGCAGCAGTTATCTAAAGATGAAATCTTGGGTTAATATCCCGTCTTCTAGCTTGAAGATTGTCAAGCACTTATTATCGGAAACACCTATTATGTCAGTTCGTAACTAAATTCGAAATGTAGTAGAATAGCACAGACTAATACATTGTGTAGCCAATGATCTTGAGAAGGGATATCAATCCAATATCTCACAAATTCTTTTTACAAAAGAGGTAAGAATTTCTGCAAGAGACTCGAAATATCTAATTGATCGTTGTCTCTAAGGTGGCAGAAAAATGCAATTTTTCAAATTGTGTATCAGCCTATGGTAGATTTTCCTTTCGTTCCCTTATTTTCGAACTATCCTGGGCCCAATCTTGCTGTATGGAGCAAAAGTTCTGAAATAGCAAGGCTGATATCTATGCAACTTATAAGACTTGCAACGACAGACCATGTGTATGCTGAAAATTTTTGAATTCAAAGTATTTTGAAAACTGTAACTCAATAAGCGTAGCGCAAGTCTAATTCACGTTTCAAAATAAATTTCGTCTTTTACCTGTGGATTTCACAAAGATACGAGAAGTTTGAGTTATGGTTTTGTGTAAACTAGCAATGATTTTCTTATTAAGATGAGAATACAAAAAAGCTGAAGAAAAAGACGTTTTGAAAGGTAGGAGTGCATGTGCATGCTTGGTGGTGGTGGTTTTTTTTGTGGTGGTGGTTTTTCCTCCAGAACTACCCTTTGATTCACCTGGATTGGCGGCTGGAAGACGGGGCTTCGTGACCTAGTAAAGGCTAGAGGATGATCGGAGAGCGCGCTCGAGAGAGAGACGCATACTGTGTCGCGGGCGCAAACGGCCTTAATTAGGTCACAAAAAAGGCCCGTAGTAATCTACCCTACCTGCCGGCAGGTCTTGCCCTCAACTCGCCGCGATCTCGCCCTCAAGTCATGAAAACTGTCAGCGCCCTCTCTAGCTTCCCCAAAGCAATCAGTTTGGCGCTCTCCAGGACTGACGGTCCAGCTTAGAGGTGGGCACCAGATGGAGATCGAAAAAAATCCGAAAAATCCCGACAACTTCAAATTTTGGACCCAAAAGATTGACCTGCCGGCAACTTCGTGAGGTATTTTGTCGAGATTTCTGCCGCGATCTCGCCCTCAACCTGCCGGCATCTCGCCCTCATGTCAGCAAAGAAAGGAAAATAGCGTGCATATTGAGGAGTGCAACCTGCCGGCATCTCGTCGTGGTCGGACCATGTCGAGATGCCGGCAGGTTCATGACATTGCTTTGTTTAGTGCCGGATTTTCAAACGTTTTCTTTATTTTTGTTATTTTTCTTTTGCAATTGAGACATCCTCATGGTCCAAAACAGTTAGAAAATATCAAAAACTGCTGGAATGATAAACTTTTTTGCCTTGCTGGGCAAAAAACCATCGTGGAACGCATGTTTACATAACTTCAACCGTTTTTTCCATTCCTATTGTG
Source organism: Cylicocyclus nassatus (assembly GCA_958299035.1). Taxonomy (NCBI): domain Eukaryota; kingdom Metazoa; phylum Nematoda; class Chromadorea; order Rhabditida; family Strongylidae; genus Cylicocyclus; species Cylicocyclus nassatus. The sequence goes on along the minus strand of CATQJL010000223.1, from coordinate 6,447,838 downwards.
TGTTTCTTGCTACTTATGAATTTTACAGGTAAGCTGACAGTAAGTAAACCAATCGCCGGTCATTATTTCTCTAGTTTTGGAATGGATTTTCTGTCACTCAGTCGATGAAGGGATGGCCATGCATGTTTTTGGATGGTAAAACTGCTGGTAGGATCTGCTGTATTCGACAAACGAAATGTTTTATTCGCATTGTTGACAGTCTTTAAAAGACAAAACAGCTGCCGTCACGGTTTCATCCTTGATTATGTAGACGGCTGGTTAGAAAAGGAGTGGTTAGTCGCAGAAATGTAATAGTTAAGTTAACCTGCTTTGTTTTTCCGAGTTCTGGTCATAACATTGGGCCTATACCTGCTCTTCAGTACCTTGTTGGCTTCTATCCTCAATGATTTGCACGCTCCGATTAAAGCAACAGTGAGCTCAAAGCAAGTTAACTCGCATGTGGCTGTCCACTCTTTCTCGAAACACTGCGCTGTATAACTGCTAACGTCAACTCGTTTACGGAGAGGTTTCCCGAGAAAGAACGAACACACATAGAGCAAAATGCACAAACTATACTTCGTTGCAGAAATTGAACTTTGCAGACTTCTGTCGAGATGCTTGTCGTCATTATTTGTTTTCTCTGAGGATCAAAGTAATACAAGTGAGTTTTAGCATATTTCACTGGTGCACTGGTGCCCTTCGAACGTTCAGGCCTCAGTTGTTTCTAATTGTTTGTTTTTACAGTTCTGGCACCAGAAACTCTTCCAAATCTCTTCTTAGGACTTTCAGCCCGCCACGAAATTTGCTCGCTCATCGGCTGGAACCCACAGGAATCTTGTACGTCATTCTCTGTCTCATATTAATCAACTGCGTTCGTCTACATTCGTTTTTCAATCTTTTTACAGATGCTGGTGGGTCTCTAGGTTTTCATCTTTTTTTTCATTTTGCTGTTAAGTTTAGCATCGACCCTATATTACGAAAATGACGGGAGTTCGCAACAATCCGCATTTGAAAGTACCATTGAAAAGATGGTTATCAGATTATGATAAACGTTATCTTTTGATCTGTAAATTCTTGTGGTGGTGTTGACGGGTGTATGTCAAGAGGCGCGATTTTTATTGCCAGCTGGACACCAAATAACACATAATAAGTGTTTTGCAACTTTCTAAAAGTTTATGAAATTTAGAAGAAGATATATTAAGTAGTTGCATGAGCTGTTCAATCTTGATGCTCTAATAGAAATTCAAAACAGCAATTTTGAAGGTCAAAAACTCATGAAAATGCATTTCAGAACAAATTCGTAAATATTTCAGTCCGATTCAGAGCAAAAACCATGAAACTCAGGAAGTGGTGACTTCAAACAGATAGTAAGCTAATGCAGTTTATCTGGTAATTTTTGAAGACTCGCATAGCACTAAACTAGAGTTTTAAGTTGGTGACAGCCAAAGAAATCGCGCCTCTTGACCGTCTCCCGGTGTTGACCACCTTGCCACAAATTCCCCTAGGGAATACTGATCTTTGAATCTGCTTGTATCTCTCGTTCTTCATCTTTCGATTTGCGCTCATGTTACGCTGATGATGAGCAACAGTTGAGTAGGCCCTTTTACTCATAAAAGTCAACACAGGACCCCATAGCCCCGTACAGAAACTGTGCACTTGCTTAGAGATTGCGCAGAGGGATTGCACGATTGACATACTTGTGACTAAAGCTTTGTTATTCAGCAAACAGTCAACTTACGCAGTATCTTCTATTTTTTTTAGTAGACTTAGGTCTGTGGTTTTGTTCTGATGTTCAATCCAATGGCTGCTCCCTAAAGAAAGCGGTCCATTGACCGCGACGCGTATGCGAAGGCGGCTCACTTCACGACCTAGTAAACTGTTATCATTTGTATTTGACTCTATTAATGATTTCACTATCATGGTCTTGAAGTTGTTTCAGTATTCGCCATCTTTGGGAGAGCAGTTTGCCCTTTTTGAAATCCTCAGAATAAGCCTACTTATGAAAGGCAATTTCTTGAATCTTTTGGTTTTCCTTGCTCTCAAGCAAAAACATGCTTATATGGGAAGATTTATGAATTTCTATATCATGCTATTAATGATGGATGTGATTATCAAAACTCTCCTTTGCAAGGCAAACCTCCACGTAATTCGAAAAAAAATCAAGGAGTTGTTTGACTGTTCACTTGTAAAGAGCAGCACTGATATACCAAATATGCTGTTTTGATGGACTTTCTTCAGTGACAGCTCACCATATCTCCAGATTTATAAGCTGTGACACTTCGTTTCTTAGGTGAAAATATGGAATAAACGCGGTGCATTATTCACATTTGGCCGAGAAGCATATCCTTTCACAACTATGACTTCATCTTGCCAGGTAAAAATGATTCGAATCTTTACTATAACTGTTTCTTTTTCAAAACAGTCATATTATTACGCAAGCTTTGAATTGAAGCGTCCTCTTTTGTGGAGCTTACTTTGCTAACGGTTCTGATTGGCAAATGTGTGTCCGTAGTGATTGTATTCAATTTCAATCACCTGTGCACTTTTTATGCAGTTAAGTAGATTTCCCAATCAATACAGTGTGCTTGCGGTGCCGAGAAAATGCGGTGCATTTTGCGCGTAAACAAATAGCTACGCCTGTGATGTCGGCCACCTGCGCGAGCAAAACGCCGGCATTACTGGCGTGCTATTTGTTCACGCGCAAATTCACCCCATTTTCTCAGCACCGCAAGCACACCGTATTAAGTGGAAAATTTACAATCGATGTCAACCAACTGCTCCCTTTTCCGTGGCAGCTACGGTCCGTACCACAAGGGCCTAGCGCGGTGACCTCGATCGATGAGGAAGTTTTATATACGCATTTGCCTGCGCCAACGCAACGCAGGGCTCTGGGGTTGCAATTTGGCTGGTGGAAAAGAGAACCTAAGGTTGACACGGTGTATACTTGACTGTACATTGTCATTTTAGATCGGAGGATAGTGGATTTCTTGCTTTTGGTCAAACTGTTCTAGCAAGAAAGGTAAGAAGCATATAAAAATCATGTTTTCTTTAGTTCCTTCATATTTTCGTTATGTTTTCTCCACTTTCTTCTCTTCACTGCGGTCACAGTGGGAAAAGTACTGTAGCAAATTTTGCATATGGCCTCGGATATAGTTGCAATTTTGAAAAGTCGAGTTCATCGCGATTTCTGCCTACGAATCTCCCTCAAGACAACTGTTAGGGACCCGTCATACTTCGCCGAAAAAAGCCCAAAAGCGCCCAAAAAAGACCAAAAGGCCAAAAAAGCCCAAAAGGGCCAGAAAGAGTCGGAACCCCTCGCAAGTTTTGGGCTAGGGCATGTGCGTTGATTTCGCAACCGGGTCTTTTGGTTCATTTTCTGTCGCGTGCACATCAAATAAATGTCCTAACGAAAGTTCGCTCATGTGTTCCGGCTCTTTCTGGCGCTTTTGGGCTTTTTCGGGCCTTTTGGGCTTCTTTGGGCTTTTTCGGGCTTCTTTGGGCTTTTTGGGCTTTTTTGAGCGCTTTTGAACTTTTCTCGGCGAACTATGACGGGTCGCTTAGAGTATATTGCATGTCGATCATTTTACATTTCGGTTGAGATAGTCACGATCATGATTAGTCGTGTCGGAAAACTGTTACAACCATGTAAGGTGAGGCATGCAATGAGCTCGTAACAGTTGTCTTGTCAGGAGAATCGCGAGACGAAATCGCGTTAACTATGCTAACTTAACTATGGTAACTACTACTTATTGCATGTACTTCCTATGGAAGAAATGCGATTTCCACAACTCTTGCTTTCCTGCTTTTTTTTTGGTTGGAAATCTACGTTTTGACACCTGCAGTTATGGAGGCAGCGCGCTGTTCTGAAGAGAGTGGGCAGCCGTATAGTATAACTTAATTCACTGGATTTTAGCTCAGCTCATCGTTACGATTCAATGCCAACCTATTTTGGTTATTATCCGATGACCAGCATCGAATGCAAACTCATCAAGTCGATTCTCAGCAATATTACTGGGATGAGATTGGTTGGTTGGTTCTTCTTCTCATAAATGAATTGTTTTTTTTGCTTGATGCAGAACATGTGAGGCTTTCACTTTCATTGATTTTCAAATGTTTACTCGATTTTCTTGATTCATCTGTCTCTAAACTTCCTGCCACTAGATTTTTCCCCAAATCTCTTCTCAGCATTTTCAGCTCGCTACAAAGTTCGCCAACTCATCGGTTTCAATCACTCAACCCACTTCGCTTCTACTCATGATTTTGTGCCTCACGTGTGATTTGTCAACTACAGGTAAGAGTCCATTTTCTAGACTTTCACTCTAATTCGGCTTCTTATCTGTATTTATAGTTTGATGGATTCAAAATCTTCCTTTCCGTATCAAATCTTAATTGCTATATCCTGGTATTGCTTCCACTACTGAAAATTGAAAGTTTTCCGTCTCGTCGCACATGCCGGTGAGTCTTTTTAACGTTTTCTTACTTTTATTCTGTTCCCTGATTTTGCATCAGAAGTGAAGAAGTGCACTAGAAGGATTATGAGTTTACATTTGTTTCACTCTTCTCCTTTCTTGAAGTTCGATCTTTTGCTTCTAAAAATCTTCTGTCGAAATTCCCTGTTAACCAGTCTGATTTGCTTTCCTTTTGTGTCGTATGCACAAAAACCCTGTTGGCACGGGGAACAGTGTATAGGGCTCTGCATGATTGCGGGAGTCGGCGAGTTTGCGGCTATTGCGCATACAGGATGCCAGAAGGCCTCAAACCAACTGAACGACCCCGTACTTTTCAAAATCGACTCAAGTGATCTGAAGCTAATATCCAGTAGCAGCAGAGCGTTCGAAAGGAAAGCAATACCAAGGAAGGTCATTGCGCCAGCAATGGCCGCAACCGCGCCGACCCTCGCGATCACGCAGGGCCCTATAAAACCATCGGTGTGTATGCCAAGTGGCCAATTTTCATTATTAGCTGGACATCAGATTGACATTTTTAGTGTTCAACTAGTGAACCAGTAATCGAAAGGTGCTATTTGCAAGTGCGTTCGTTTCGGGACCGCGCCGCGTTTCCCGCTATTCGCAGAATTTTGAATTGCGCTTACGTTTGTTTACATAGATGACGTTTTAAAGACCTTCCAGCTTTCTGAGAAGACATAGAAGATTGTTGCAAGGACTCAATGGAGGATTTGAACGGAGAAGAGGGCAAAAAGAAAGAGGCAGAGACACATCGAGAGATTCAAAGAACGGTGAGTCATTTGTTGTGTTCTATAACGTTTGTTCTATAACGTTATCTCAACATTAGTGAGTTGGTGAGCTTCGATTTAGGCAACAAAGAGGCACGAGGAAGTTAACCAGCAGAGAAGTGAGGTGCCATTCATTTCGCTACACTGACCACATTTTTATGCGCAATTTTGGATTGAAATGATGAAAAGAATTGATTTTTCAAATCGAAGTGGATTGAAATGAAAGTATATAAGTTTTGTTTGTGTTGAATCTTATTCCCTCTTACTGTATCATCTTTACAAGAGCTCTGATAGTTCGAAATGTATCTTCGAGATTGCCTTTTCGCGGACGTATCCATTGGAACTGCTCAGCTGACATCGTCACGACTTCGGCGGCTTAGATCGTCGAGCTGTTTCGATTGCCTTGGTCCGCGGTCGCGGAATTTTGTATGAACGGATGGATGGGGCTCAAGGCGAGCGAGACGGCTCGACTCGAGGATGCAAGCCGCCGGAGCAATGAGAGCATAAAAGAACCAACTCCTATATTTGTCACCGCCTCCCGGACTGCTGGTCCTTTCGTCTCACTGCTGTATACCATGTCAGGACCAGTAGTCCGCGAAGGCGGTCAAAAGTATTTCTTCCTCTACCCGCAATCACATGCCTTTTACACAGCATTTGGTGATTGTGCTAGTAACAGCTGTCATATGCCAATCTCGACCACTAGAGGATGAGCCGGCTGAAGGTTATAGTATGCTATGGGGCGCAGAAAATTGTTGCAATTTTTCGATTTAGGCGAAATTTGAATGACATGCTCATCAGTTCGCTCTGCACCCCGACGACAATATTTCATATCGTTCAGGGAAGCAGTGTTTGCGCTTCCTTAATCCCTTCGTTTCCTGGCTAGTAAAACATCAGCGCTCGCGAAGCGAAGCGAACATAAAGAACCGTGCATGAAAGACTTCCATACATCTTGCTAAAACATACTGTGAGTAAGCAAGACTATCTATAGGCTAGAAGGTATCTCAAAGCAATAGTTTGTTTTTTTTTCGCTAGAAGGCAGCTACTCCTTAATTTCTTTTGTAGCCATTTTGGAAAGTTCTAAGTTTCAGTTTCTAGTGATGAACGACGTACAAATTGTTTCACTAGCATCTCTTTGACACTCTATTCTAATTTCTTTGTGTCGACTTTGTTAAAGATGTCATGGATGACTTCGGCCCCTCTGTACCCGGGCACACACAATGTGTCATGTAGCAGGTGGGCTGATATATCGAAAAAGTGTTCTAGACGTACGTCCAATTGCCTCCAGAGATATTGGAAAGACACATATGTATGCAAACCATGCGATACTTCTTGTAACGCTGATTACAAATCTATCATTTTGAATTGGTCTCTGATAAGCGATGTTCTGATGGAATAAGAATGCGAGAACTTCACAAAGGCAAAGATGGTTCAATTTGGTAGATAGAAAGTTTTGACCTCAAAAACAGTATACAGATATAGTGCTGCTCATTTGAGCAAAAAAACAATAATTTGATGAGATGAAAACAGATTTCCAAAGCAATGCTAATTTTCTTTCAAGATAGCACGGATTTGTCAACGTTTCTGGAAACTGCGCAACAGATAGTGAAATTTACTTCGGAATTAGCCTGCTAAGAGAAACTTAGATAGTAGCATACATTTTATTAGGGAAGGCCATAGTCACCAAATATCTTTCTAGGCGGTTTTTTATGCAAAAAAAACGCGCAAAAATGTGTCTAGTCCTTCAATTATGCATTTGTCGCCTACTAAAGCGGTTATTTTCTTATCTCTTGCGGCCGGCATAGAATGTAGTATGATTTTGAGCATGTTCCTGAATATGCGATCTGATGGAGTTGAATTTTGTTTCTGTAAACTTGCTGGAAGCGTTAGCTTTGTCTAGAGGTAGCTCAGTATCCACTTGTACGTAGAGTGAACATGTTAATACACTATGTTAATACAAAATAGTACATGTTACAGATAAGTGTTAATCCAAGATCACTGGTGTGATTGATTACGCTCCCTAGAATGATGTGTAATGTACACGTGTAGTCTAACGGGTTAGTATGCTGACTCTCGCTGAACAAAGAAGAGTTCCATCCCACAAGGTGCAATGGTTTTGCGATCGACCTCAGATTGCTCCGTGATAACTATTAAGAAGGCATAGGAACTCGTGAACCTCATGCCCAAAACATGAGCTTGTCATGAGGTTCGCGAGGTTGCCGTCATGTCTTATGCCAACATGTCGGGTAGATTACTACGGGCCAAAGCCCCGCCTTCCAATCGCCATTCCAGTTGGATCAAAGACTACTAACGAACAGGAGCATGAAGAAATTATACAATTTTGAAAAACCCATTTTGGTTGAGCTTAGCCGTATTTAGGCTTCCCGACTTTATAGCTTTTGTTGGTCTCCACTGGAAAGCAAAAACTCATGCAGATGAATGATTGAGTTTGTTGGGTCGTTATATGGCATTTCAGGGCCTCATGGAATCCCTGCGAGGTCTAATTGAGATTGGTGCAGCTTTATGATTTTGTTTTGTTGGGCACAAGCATTTTGGGAATTGCGCGATGTTTTCTTTCCGCTTTTGGATGTGCATATATTCCAAGGCAATAACAAGGAAGTGGGTCGACCACCTGTTCAGATTCAGTTTTTTTTAATTTTTAGGTTGAAAAGGTTGCAAGCCTTGATTGATGAACTTTGCTCTGCAATAACAAGCAACTTCAACAAGCAGTTTCTTAAGCAAATATTTAAGTGCAGAATAATTCAAGGACAACAAAGCGATTCTAATGAAAAAAGTGGGAATAATGGCTTTTTATAAGTTTTTGCCTTTTCATCATATGCAGTTGAGAGTAGCAGACTTGCAGAGCTTGTGGCAGTCCATGCAGGCACTGAGCATCAAATGGAAGTCATCTTTACTTACTGATAAACTCATTTCACTTCTTTTTTAGAGGTGCTCAACCAAAAAGTTTTGAGCTGCAGGACGGGAAGATATGCGATTCAGCGCACGCAGAGAAAGGGCGCTGCTGCGCAGGCCGCCTGCGTTCTAAGAACTGCACTTTCATTTCTCTCACCGTCTGCTTTCTCTTGCGAATACGAACTATCATGTTAGGGCGCAGCAACTTATAACCTCTATTTTCATGAAAATGGGCCGTGAAATTATTTGAAATGGACTAAATTTGATACAAATGACCTGTTTAACATCGAACAAATTAGTCTAAAAATCCAGGTGAGCATTGTAGAAGAAGTTTCTCGGAAGCGTGGACGAATAAGAAAGCTACATGACGGAGGCTGAAAATTGCCTGACTCAAGTGTTTGATTGTTGCAGAGTGCATACAGTATACGTGGGCTAAAGGAAGGTTGAGAACAACTGATAGAAAGAAGGGCAACCTTTGAGTGCGGCGGGATCCCCACACGCTACAGTATACTGTAGCATAGAAAGCAGCTTGTATATGGCTTACGCTTGGCTACAGGGCTCCGGCAAGGCAGGCGACAATATGCGCCTATAGACTCCACCTTCGCGGATAGCTGCAACGAACTGCAGCTGAATTGCTATTTGTGGAGGTACGGGTTTGTTACAGATGTGATCCAGTGACCCCCCTTCCCCGTTTGGCGACATAGCTTCCTTTCCGCCCCTACTATATGGATTTGCATGGGTGAAAGGAAAAGTAACTTAGGTTTACGGTCGAATAATCTGAAAGATTTACTACTGTGAAAAACAAAGTTAGTTGCTAAATCAAATCTCTTTCTTCTGCTTAGCGAAAGTTTCCTTCTTCGGAGAGAGAGAGATAGCATAGGGAGATAAGGGGGACTTTCGCGTTGTTTAGCTACATAATATTTTTGAATATTTCATTGTTTCTTCTCCTAGACAATTATCTCTTCTAGGCCCTCTCCGAACTTCTCAGTGAAGAGAGAGGGCCTCGAAATATGATATAAATTTCTCGGGATTATAAAACTGAAGCTGTCTTCTAGATATAGCTTCTTTATTCGAACGACTTACTGATTTGTAAGTTAGAGTAGACTTATTTAGACCTGTTTGTTTCCATCATGATATTATTTATGACAAATATATCATTTTGTTTTAGTTTACTCTTACATCTCTGTAGGTGGGAATTGATCCTAAAATGAATATCGTTATTTTGACTATTTGAGTTTATTTGCGTGCTCAATATATTGTACTCAAGTAAAGTAAATCACTTCTACGTAGGCAAACAAGAAGATAATATCGTTTAACTTTCAGCAGTTTGTAAAGAATACATCTTTGAGTTTGTGTGAGATTTTTAGCTCAAAATAAAATAAAATATTATGTTCAAGTGAATTTGTTCAAAACTTTACAAAACTCGATCCGCAATGGCTTTGCAAAAAGACTTTTTTTCAAAATTGTCACATCTCGTATGTGCTTGCATGGTTGCTTCTTGCTATTCGTTTGATACCGCAGAGCCAAATTTAGTGTTCGGTTAGCGGAACAAAATCAGCATTTGCGTGTTTTCACGTAGTGAGAAGTGAGGCGTGTGCAAGGAAGTTTCGGAGAGAGCTTTGCTAAGCGAATGTCTGGATATAGAGACAGAAAATTTTGAATTTCAATTTCTTAAGCACTCGTTGAATGGCAGAATGGGTGAAATCTTAGAAAGATTAGACCATAAACATTTGGGAAAAGTTTTGCTGCAATTACCCTATTTTCCGGAGTATAGGCCGCACCTTGTATAAGCCGCACCCGCCGCAGCGAACAATGACGCGAAAGGGTCTTTGAAAAAGCTATATAGCAAATTGAAAACTCGGTGCGTTCTAGTGCTGATAGTCATGTCTTCACTTTTTTTTCTTGTTTCATATGACTTTGCGGGTGTTTAGGTTACGTTTTCTTTCCTAAATTTACTACTGGTTGACTGTGCTTTCCTTTTTTCAATGATGTTACTGGTGCTGAAGTTGTGCTTTCTTTTATAGCTTATCACCTTTCGATTCCATGTTACTACTGGTATTCGAACGTTCTTTTATTGTTCAGCGGGTTCTTGAAGAATAAATGAGAAGGTAGGGGATTTTATTACAAACAAATACACTTGCGAAGAAACCAAATAAAGAACGAAAGCAGAAAGCCCGTATTAGATGAAGAGGCGAAATAGATAGCAGTTGCTGTTTGTGCGGCTTCGCGCATCGCGAACGACATCGCATCTTAGCCCGCGCGCGGTGAAAAGAAATGCGGCTTATACTCCGGGAAATAGGGTATTATATAGGACAATTTTTCAGATCTTCCATTTTTCTAAATTTTCCTTTTTCAAATATAACAGAAGGAAAATGAGTTTTGCAAGCTTGAAAATGAAAAATTCTGACGCGAAGAGGCATGCAGGTGTTGATTGTGAACATGAATAATGTATTATGTAATTTATGTTGGGCGGCAGCGTCCGCCCATTTTGGTGCTCCTTGAACCAAATCTCCATAGGCGAGTACAAACATGATACTTATCCACGAATACGCAAAATAGCTCAAAAAGGTGATCAAGAAATTCACGCCTTTTGACGTAATTGAAATCAGCAGACGCCTAGAAAAAAGAAAATTTACGCTTTGTAGCCAAGTTGCGCGCGCAAAGTGCAAACATTGAAGGTGCAGAATTTTTTCACGCGCAAATGTTGTCGGCAAATTTCAGCATCGCAAAAGCAATACTTTTCACCGTCAGATTTGCTACAGACTAAATTTACGACGTGCATATGCATGTAGAAGATGTCGGCTCAAACTTCAAATGTTCTGGTTAGGTATGATCTGGGTCAGAATTTTGGAATGAAGCATAGTGAATGGACACACTAACGGATTTTTGTCGGCAAGGGTTGTAAAGCGATTTAACGCTTTCATACCAGACTTTCAAAAGGAAAACTTCGTTATGGGACCGGCCATACTATTCCTGTGATTCCTGCAATTCATGCGGTTCCTGTGATTCCTGCTGTCCCGCAACAATGTATGTTGCGGAAAAATAATATACCAATACTGAAGTTCGCAAAGTGCTCCGTAGTGCGGCACAGAATTCGAGGAATCACAGGAATTGCACGAATTACAGGATTCGCAGGAATCACCTCCTGGAATAGTATGGCCGGTCTCTATCATAAGCAGAAAATCTATGCAGGAATATCTTTTACAAGCGAAAACAAAATCTTGCTTTTGAAAGAAGGGCATTGAGAGCTGTAGTTCCAAACAATCAGAGAGACTAAGATTTCTACTTTTCTGGCCAAATGACTCCATTTTCATAAAAGGCTGTTTGGTGAAAAAAATGCAGCATCAACCGTTGGCCCTGTGGTTATATACTAGGTCAGTGATCGTGACTTGATTTGGTTTCGATGGTTTTAGGTGATTGCGGGCAAGGGTTGTGCTCAATTTCAGCTCGCACATATTCGATTCCGACGTCGGTAGTCATGCCATTTGACGAATTACAATTTGCTATGCAGCAAAAACCAACCCCGGCACTTAGGCAATGACATACGGTCGCAATCGGTCATCATGAAATTATAACATCCGATCCGCCCAGTTTTTCAGGTTATTTTTGAGGAGGAAGAAAGAAGAAGGGATTACGAAACGTCATTTTTCGTGACTAGAAAAATACAGTATAGAGGGTATGAAAATTGTGCAAGAGCGAACTGACGGGAAATAGCCACGCGCAGGGATTGGACGCGATTGCGTCTCAATAGTACGTGTAGGTTGGAGGGAGCAGACGGTTAGAGGAATAAAAGTGCATCAAATCTGGGAGACGCCGACAGCGTCCGCAGTTCCCATCTCCCTGTGTGTGCATTGAATTGCCTATAGCATCAAAATGATATACAATGATATTTGAGAAAGTATGATTAATAACTTCTAATTGAACAAGCAGTATTAGTTTATTGTAAGGGAATCTTCTGACATTCTCTTGACACTTTCGTAATAAGGTCAACAGCTAAGATACAGCTCCGTCATTCACCCTTTCCATTCTAGAAAATATACTATCTTATCAAAAAAATGAGAGAATTTACTTCGAATTTTCCAGATGTGGGGAAAATAAAAGTTAAGTCTGCGTATAAGAACTATATAATTACTTGTTTTTGACATAATTTCAGTTTTAAACAGGTAAATACCGATAGTTTCTAAGTGTTCGTATTCAATTTTGCATTTTTGATATTCATTAAGAAATTCGATGTAGACTGCCTAAAACTTTTGACAAAATGATGTATTTTTGTGCATCAGGGCTAGGCACAGGTGGCTTATAAGCAAGCTTGATATCGCCTTGGGACAAAAAGCAAAAGGGATATTGTTTTTGTGAGTCCGAAATTAAGTTTTTTTTAAGTCGACGATCTGTTTTTTTAGTCGATTCGGATATTTCGGATGAGGGTCAAAGGGGCTAAATCTCGAAGAATTCAAAACTAAAATTTGTTGAATTTTGCGAAAGTTAAAGATGACTTCGTCTTTTCATTCTCGGAAAGCCACCTCGTGCCGAGCCCTGGTAAGAATTCTTTTTGAGATTACAATGTTTTTATACATGTTATAGATAAGCAATAGATCATCCATATATCTACCAAGGGATGTTTAGATTATATGTGATAATTTGAAGGAATAATTGAAATTGTACCGCGAAAGCGTAATTCCTTGATAGTAGATTAGAGTTACCTCCTTACAGAACATCAACTTTTGTTTTGAATTGTGTATATTGAGTCGATAGTAACTACAGGGTGTCCGTAAAGTATGTATACACTGTTTGATTGTAAATATCTTTCTTCCCAACATGTCTTTTGCCTTGCTTCAGGTACCTTTTTGTAGAGCTGGCCTCAACTTAGATTTGCAGTATAGAATGAATCACCCATTTCTCTTCATTACTGTAGGATTACGGTAGAAACTTCAAAGAGGGTTTTGAGCCATGAAAGGCCATATTTTGTTCTAAAAAAAAACCAAAACAACATGAAAACTCTCACACTGGGCTAACTAATAGAGTTGCTGATTCTAAATGTGAAGTTCGCAACTCTTCGTAATGCTTCATTAAAAAGTTATGCGAGATGAGCAGTAGCGGCCATTGTCTCAATGCTCCTAAAAAGTGCGGTTACACCGCTTAGAATGCTTCGCAATCTGTGAATAGTTAAGTATTGAACTCAGCGTCCATAAAAACCCTATTGCACAAGTTTTCACATTTTTTTGAAAATTTTTGAGACGGCAGCTTTTTCCACATTGACACCATATGTTTCAAGTTTCTACCGACTCCCACAGTAATGAAGTGCGATCGGTGATTCGCTCCATACTGTAAATCTAAGTTGAAGCCAGCTCTACAAAAGGGTACTTGAAGCAAGGCAAAAGACTTGTTGGGAAGAAAGATATTAACGATCAAACAGTGTGCACATACTTTACGGACACCCTGTATTTTGAGATAATGTCTTAGTTGTGGGATGTAAGTGCTGTTAGCTCTCAAACTTTTCAAAAATTTGGTACTCACTATCGCAATGAACCTTCAAAAGTCTCTTGTTAGCAAAAAAATCTTCATCTCTGTCAATTCATTCCTTTTTTAGGATATAGCAGAAACTCTAGGTTACTTACAGTAAGTAGTTTTGATGCAATAGCGAAAAAAAGGATAAAAGGTGGTTCAGATTATTTCACTACATTTTATTATTCAACACTGAGCTAAGGATAAACAGGGAAGGAAGAGGAGACGTGCCTATACTACTGTGTAATTTCGCGTGAAGTTGTGGGTTCAGGTCAAAGTGACACGTTTATTGGATGCTCCCATCTAGCGAATGACAAGCGAAATTGGATGCGCGTTGGACTCTCTTCTCTCTTCAAACGAAAAACATCGTCAAAAAGTCAGAGGCTGATTGTTGCTGAATTAGTTGAATTTTTTTCAATTTAGCGGGGACAAGAGATTTTTTGAATAACGTTAGGTGAGCTCTTCAGCTGTTTTTGCGCAAATATTAAGTAAAGAACCTAAGAATTATTAGGTTGGCTACGAAAGGCCCCCGGTTTTTTTAGACGACTTCTAGAGGGTGCTACAAGCAAATTTCTGTATGATGGTACTATCTAGAAGAGTAAATGACGGAGATTTTAGCGAGAAATAACGAAATGGAAAATCCAGACTTTTTTTACCAAACTTTGAATTTTAAATTTAAATGCAGTACAAATTATTTTCGGAGCAGCCGTGACAGTTTGAATTTGACAGGTGCAGTTGTTCTTTTTGAGGTGAAACTGCCTGTAAACGAAACTGGAAAAGCTTGAGAACTTGAACACAAATATTTCCAAAGATAATTTTTTCAGGATAAATCAAAAAACATAGAAGACAAATAACATCAGAATCATTTTGAACCTAAAACAAAGTATCACATTGTGCTGAGCAGCACTGGTGATAGAAAAAGGAACTTTAACATTCGCCTAGACCATTTCTTGGATTCAAACATTCTGAATTAAACAAATAAATTGCTAAATTTACTAAATTGGTACATTGGTAAACTATCAGATTGGTAAATTTATGCTCTCACTTTAAGCCGTCCGCGCCGCTTCGCTTATCTGCGCGATTGCCTTCTTCCTGGATTTGCTTAGTACATGTTGAGGAGTAAATACAATGCGATAAGAAGAATCAAAGCTTTGTTCCTGAATGGAACAAAGCCGTAATAGCACTTGCTAACTAGATAAGCACCGTAATTCAGTCGATCAACTGAATTACAGTGCTTATTTAGTTAGCAAGTGCTATTCAGAATCGTGTAGGCGATTATATGATTGTTCTGCCAATTTACCTACTTATGGGCAAGTTTTGCGTATTCTACTTTCAATGATCTCACATCAGATATATTACACCTCATCCGAGCCTCTAAAAAAGATATATGAGATTTTGATAGAAAAAATAATCGTGAGAAGGAAAGTGACAGCTATTGCTATCCAAGTTGCTCAACAGCCGACTACTCAGGTTAAATAGACCGAATGTAAGAAATTGGTACTTTTCCGCTTTCCGAACCCATTGTTCAAAAGGAGACATTGCTTCTTTCCTTGTTCCATATCTGGAACTTCGCAGGAGTGATTGCCACTTTCTTTTACGTCAAAAAGAAACGTTGTCTACCTAATAACGTACAATTCAAATTGTTCAGTTTCAAAATTAATTTGTTATCTAATCAATAATGACCCTTTGGCTCTACAAATTTGAAAATTATTATTAACATTATAAGGAAGTAATCCTGTTTTCAATAAACACATTGGATTTGCCCAGAACAAAGAAGTACGCTATGGTTCTATCATCTACAAGGCGAAACAGTTGGCTGCAAGGCACTCCAAGCCATCTTTATAATCTTTCCTGGCTAACTTCTATAGCGAAAACGAAGAGAAAAATCACTTTTGATCATTGCTAGAAGCGACCAGGATGCTCTTATAACTTTTTGGATTGTTTTGTTTTATAAAAAAAACTTTGAGCAGCTTCTAATTTTGAATGTTTTTGTTCCTCAATGATAATGATTTTGAACCATGTCAAGTTGAGTTTTTTGACATATAACAGGAAGAAGGTCTTTATATTAGGTTGAACCAAAAGTTTGTTCGCACCATTTTCAAAAAACCGTAACTTCCTTGTCTTACGATAATCCTGAACGACAAAAATAGTATTGGGAAGAGTAGAGTGTTTACTTTTCAAAGGCAAGCTTGCTTGCCTTTTACTAAGCTTCGATTGCAGAGATAAAATTGGGAAAAGAAAATCACTTCAAATTCGGAATTTTGCGGCAAGCCCGTTGAAATTTCCAAAACTATGCCATAAATTCCAAATCAGGCAGTATCCTAGGATTTTAGATTTCCTCTTTTTAGCTTAGCAAGATTCGTGCTGATCGAGCTTTTTTGAAAAAAGTTATGATATCTTGAAAAATAATATCAAAAATCAGTTTTCTTAAGGAACTGATTTGGCATTTTTTCTCAAAAATCATAACTTTTCGAAGGAGAGTCCGATCAGCGGGAATTCGCTCCACTAGAAAGAGAGGGTCAAATAGTCTAGGATACAGCCTGTTTTGGATTTTATGACGTAGTTATGGAATTTTTAACAGGCTTTCCTCAAAATTCCGAAAGTGAAGTGATTTCATTTTCCCAATTTTATCTCAGCCACAAAGCTTCGTAAAGAGCAGGCAAGGTGCCTGTAGAAAGTAAACGCTTTGCTCTTCCTAAGATCATTTTTTCCGGGTAGGACTATCGTAAGAGAAAGAAGTTACGATTTTTTGAAAATGTTGCGAACGAGCTTTCGGTTCAACTTGATACATAGAATCTGTGATTTTCTTTTCAAACTAAAGCGCGTATTTTTGAAGAACTTTTGAAAGAATGGGTCCGTATGACGGAAAAGTACCTATTGTTCATTCTTCAAAGATGCGATGCGGAAAAATGCTCCATTCTCCAATGGAACTCCAGCACAAGGTTCAAATAAGAATGGTGAAAATGAAAGGTTGAATCTCCAACAAGTGTGTCAATGCTTAGCAAAAGTACACTTTGAAAACATAGCTATTAGAAAAAAGGAATTCCGCACTCAACACTTCTCTAGTTGTCCATCTTAATTTCAGAGAAACAGCGTTAGGTTCAGAAAAAAATCACGAACTTGAGCACCAATTACGATAGTCATGTACAGTCGAGCAGGTCGTTAAATACAGGGTATCCCAAAAAAATGTTAGCACTGTTTGATCGTTAATAACTCCCTTGCTTTTAAGTCTTTCGCCGAGCTTTAAATACCATTCTGTAGAGCGAGGATAAACTTAGATTTACAGTATTGAGCGAATTATCTAACCCTCCTCGTTACTGTTAAATTACGGTAGGAAATTCCAGCATGTGGAACCGTCATGAAATATGCCCACTGACAAAAATTTTTTCAAAAAATCTGAAAAATCGTGTACTAGGGTTTTCGCGCACGCTGATTTAACTACACAACTTTTTGCGAGTGTTTTCAGCCTTTTTGACGGTGTAATCACATTTTTGACACATGCTGGGAAGTCAGTGATTACACTTTACTTAGGATAACTTTGAAAAGAAGTGTCATAATGGAATAAAAATTTCATATCCAAAATCAGCGGCTTTCATTACCATAGTACAAGAGATTTTGGCTTGTTTGGCTCTGTTTCAAAGCAAAAAATGGGCTTTAATGGCCTAAAATCCTTGTCAAATTTCCTACCGTAATTCTAAAGTAACGAGGAGAACTAGATGATTCGCTCGATACTGTAAATCTAAGTTTATCCTCGCTCTACAAAATGGTACCTGAAGCTCGGCGAAAGACTTGAAAGCAAGGGAGTTATTAACGATCGAACAGTGTTAACATTTTTTGGGACACCCTGTGCCCTTGCGGTGCCGAGAAAATGCGGTCAAATTTGCGCTGAATAAATAGCTACGCCTGTACTAATGCCGGTGATTTGCGCGCGCAAAATACCGACATCACAAGCTTAACTACTTGTTCGCGCGCAAATTTCGTCGGCATCGTAAGGGCATTATGTTTGACGACAAATCTGCTCGACTATTTATTTGTAGAACAAAGTAGAAAAACCACCCCGAAATTCTTCTCTGATGGTAGCAATGCTTGTCGACTTACGTCAAAGTGAAGGTGAAGAATTGCAAAGTAATATCGCTTGCTATCATTTTGCCTCCATTAACGAAAATGAGCTGGTCTTGGATATCATATAACGATTTTTGCAGAAATTATTGCATGACGTGCGTGCCGCGGGTTTGTTATATGATAGGCCAAAAACGAGAACGAGGCGAAAGTCTTATTTTAATTTCTCAAAAATATTTACTTAATCAGTCAGGTATCAACGTCGCCTATCACCTGTTTTTTTTCAGTCTAGATCGCAGCAAATAAATTAAACAAATATCAATTTTCAAACGAGCGTAACACCGCGGAACAAAGATCTGAAATAGTTTTTGAGCGCATTCAAGGCAGACTTTCATTCTCGGGGGGGGGGGGGGGGAACTGCCCCTTCTGCGATCCGCGATTGGTATACAGTAGTCTAAATACTCATCAGAGTACGATCACATTATCTCGCTCTACAAACTGTTCGAAGCGATTTGGTAATCAGCGAGTCTGGAAACCCCAACACACCAGACTTCGATGATACAGCAAATTTTTTGTAGTGTAATTTACAGGGACGGCCTTATGCATGTACTTCCTACCGTATTGCTACAGTAATGAAAAGAGATACTTGGCCCATAACTTCGAGGAGAGTTTAAAAATCAAGCATTCGTTACAGTTTTTGGGACCTCCAGTATTGCGGAAAGCTACTTGAGTTTCAAGTCATTCTGAAATGTTGAAAATCGGTCAACAAAACAACTTTTTCTGCATCGCCCTAGCAAACATTTATATCCTAAAATTTTGCTGCGCATCATTATTGGTTGGAAAACTAGTAGATTTTTTTTGAAGGGAAGGCAGAGGCTCGCGAAAATTGCAACTGCGCGCTCTCTGTTCCTCTTTGGCATTCTAAATGCGCTTAGACTGGAACTGTGCTTGAAAAGTCAAAAAAATGCTTTTTTATGGCGTTCTCCGGCTTGGAGATTGCTGAGGAGGCTGGAGCGGAGATTCCCACAGCCGAGTCGCGATTGGCTGCCTGGGTCAATCAGCATTGCCGCCAAAATGAGTGGTGTTACTGTCTCCTGCAACCAGTTACTGTTTTTGGCGGGATTCTCCGCTCCCAGCCTCCTCAGCAATATCCAAGGGCGGGAAAGCACTTTTTGGACTTTTCAAGCACAGCTCTGCTCCAAACGCATAAAAAGGCCAAGAAGGAACAGAAAGCTTGCAATTTTCCCGAGCCACTGCTCTTAAAGGTATCACTGATGGGTGAAACACCCAACTTCTATTTTTCAGGCCCCATCCGATGCAAACATAAATAAAAGGTGAAATGCGTCTCTTTGGCCTCAAGAAAGTTGTCATTGAGGTACTGTCAGGACCGCCACTTAGGGGATCCCTTTTGAGCGCTTACCATAGCGACAAGGCTCTGATTGGTAGTGTGCGTCTGCTACGATTGGCCAGGCTTTAAGCACTGTGTTCGGCAAAGAGCAGTATACGTCGCGTTACCTTTATACGTCTATTATGCCCAGCACGATTATGGTATGGAAAAAATGTCTTATACGCATCAAAGCAGTTCCCGGTCGATCCTCCGATGTTACTCGTCCACGCGGCGCCGTACGCGGCGAAATGAGCATCGCGCGAACGTTTGAAATTGTCTATAGCCTCTCGAAGAAAAATCCTTACAATTTTTCGGATTTCGAGAAACCACTATAGTGCTGAACACCGTTCTAACCTCCCCCCCCCCCCCCGGCTTTGTAAAAATAGACCTTCTAGAGGTTGCATGAGTTTTGTATTCTGATATTCAAGGAATCTTATGGAAATATCTCCGAGCATATGAGTCAAGCAGAGCAATATTTATTCATTCATAACAATATATCCCGCTTAAAGTAATTCACACTTTAATATATTATTATTCATTCACATGGCAATGTAAGGCAAGGAGACTGTACAGGTAAATCTGCAGTTAGTAAGTTCTAAATCACTCGAGAAAGTAGATTTTTTGGGTTTGAGAGGATATGAGAATGGTGAAGGATACTTGTGAATGGTCAAAATTTTTTTGAGCCAATCACATGGTCAAAATTTTTTGAGCCAATCACAACGTATCAAAGTCACTCCCACTCCGCCCACTCCGCTTGCAATGTCGTTTTATGAAAGAATACTAGATTAGACCGAGATCGAAGGATTTTCCACTTAGATTTTGCAGAAATTTTCACAAATTCGTGTGGTAAAGCGGAAAGCTCCTTGAATTGGTCGCGTTATGCTCATTTTTTGAATGAAGAAGGCAAGTTTACGGTAATCAGATCATCAGTAATGAGGGAATGTGTGGGACAGAATTTCTGGTGTGAAATTGCGTC
Organism: Cylicocyclus nassatus; assembly: GCA_958299035.1. Classification (NCBI taxonomy): domain Eukaryota; kingdom Metazoa; phylum Nematoda; class Chromadorea; order Rhabditida; family Strongylidae; genus Cylicocyclus; species Cylicocyclus nassatus. The sequence continues at coordinate 6,427,792 of CATQJL010000223.1, read as the reverse complement.
GAACGACTCATAAATCTCTGTTCTAACAACTTTGTTTTCGAAACGTGGAAGAATCCATCTTTAGAACACTCGCAAAGCGATAAATAGTACCAGTAGAGCGCTGAGCATAGAGTTAGCCACACCTAAAAACGAAGAAACTCGTCCAATTCAGGGAAAAATTACTGGCTCTGCCTACCTGCTGTCATTGTAGTAATGTCCTTTGGGTGCGTCGTTGTGGTCTCTTGCATTTCCGAAGTCGTCGTCGTCTCTTCCGCTGACGTCGTCACATCGAAAACGTCCACACCAATGACAAGCGGTGTCGTGTCCTTCTGAAGCACACCGACGGGTGTGGTCTCGTCCTTGGTAACATGTTGAGGTTCCACATCCTTGGATTGGTCCAAAGTATTGGAAGGTACGGACTGGAAATCCAGCTTGTAGAATTTATACCCCAAATCAATCAGGTTTCTCAAAAACAGTGTCGAAACAAACGTGGACATGCCGTATGTCTCAGCAACATTGTCGCAGACTCATGCGGGAGCCGCGCGCGACCGCTTCGCTTGCACCCCGCGCCGCGTTTGCGACACATCCTCTGGACATTTTTCCATACCCGCCAGAGCGTGGAAAAGTACCTAGAGGATACGTCGCACATGTGGCGCGAGGTTTAAGCGTGGCGGTCACGCGGGAGCCAAACCGCTTGAGCCGGCGACACTGTCACTGAGACAGGGCATTTGTCCAATTTTGCTTGAACAGCCTTAAATCGCACTCACTTTTGGTTCAGGAGACTGTACAACGCAGCTCTTATTATAAGCTTGTGCCCACAATGTGTGCTGCTCGTAGACATGAAGCAACGCATCGTAGCCGCATTGTTTCTCAATGTCCTCCCCAGCACATTGAAGCACGGAGTTCAGTCTGAAGAAAAAAAATTGAAGCAAATGTGCCTATTAGGACCCGGCTAAGAAAGCTGATGCAGTCATTTTTGGGACCTACACGGTGCACATCTTTCCAGGAGCATCTGCAGCCATCGGATCAACTGCAGCCATTGCAGCGATGCATTGCTGTCCCTTCTCGCTATTTGTGTAGTCCGACAAACATTTTCCGAATGATTTCTGATCGCGAAGTGTTAGTGGCCTGAATCGTGATTTGATGCAATTGAGCTGGAAAATTATAATCCCCACATATCAATCGTGGGTCAAGCAGATGTGAGGGGTAAATGGGTACTCTCCCGTTCCCTTCCTCGGTCCTTTCTCAGTACGACCCTCAAACAGCAGTCGTGCGCGACATATTCTGTGGCGGCTAATCAAGCAGAGATGAGGCACCCACCATATTTGTTCCACTTGATAAGCTTGATTTCCCACTTCGTCATTGGTCAAATCAGTGAACTGATCAACAGTGAAGTGGGTGAAGTGGATCAAGCGGATCAAGTGGGACAAGTATGGCGAAAGCTGAGAGGAGAAAATTTGCCGCGGCGCGACGCGTTGAAAGAAGTCAAGTGTGCTTTTTGCGTACTATAGTGCAAAACGGCCTTTAGAATAGCATCAAGCAGCTGAACAAGATAAGCCAAAGGCAGTGTGTCTCGGCAAAATTTCGTTTTCTAGTTTCTCACTTTTCGAAGCCTTCTCGCCATAAGGAACCCATATCTAGGCTTTCAGCGCATGAAAATGGCGGAACTGAGTTTTTTACAAAGCTTCCCAGGTCCGGATTCAGTGAAGAATAAGTGTGCGTGGGCGGGCCCTGAACGGAGGCGGGAGCGAAAGACTTCCGGCGTATCTTCACTGAATGCAGACTTGGAAAGCTTTGTAAAAAGCCATTTCGTCATTTTTATGCGCTGTCCAGATATGGATTCCTAATGGCGAGAAGGCTCCGGAAAGGTGAAAAACTGGAGAACGAAATTCTGCCGAGACGCTGCCTTCAATGCATCACACTGCAGCTGGCACTCAAAGGGGAGTTTTTCAACGGTCATTGTCACCCTTTGCCAGGCCCTACTACTGCAGTGGATACCAGTTTTCATTTGGTGAAATAATGCTCGTTGGTCATACTTGTTGCAAATTCCATCAAAGAGCTGCATATTTGCTGAAGACACAGGTTCAAATCGGCATTTCATCTTCTCCACACATGGTTTGTACGAGGTTGCGAATGCTGTGCACATCTCATCCCACTTCGAGCCATCGCTATAAGAACAGTTATCGATGCTCATTTTTCAATACTTTCAAAGTTCTTTGCGTTACTGCTCGAATTTACCCAATAATGGAGACGGGTCGGAAGCTGAATGGGTCGATCGAGCTTTCGCATGACAAATAGGCAACCATGTCCTGTTCGGTGCAGCCAGTTGCTATAGCCACCGACGGCTTATCGATCTGAAATCATCAATACTGCCTGTGAGTTGAATCAATATCCCTTGAAGTACCGTACCCAACATCGGCTATCCACCATTTTTGCATAGTCATTCATTGCAGCAAAAGAGTACGTCAGAGCATCTTCACCACATTCATCGCGCACCTGAAAAGTGTTCGCAATTTCAAAGGGAAAATTCGTCTAAAAGAGATGAAACAGCACCTGTTTTGCTATACAAGAGGCTGCGTTCTGAAGCGATGAGCAACGGCTTCCTGGGGTTGATGACATAAATTCCGACGTGCATGATGAACCCTAGATAATTCAGTTTTCAAGACATCTCGTAGGGAAACGGCCTTTTTGAATTGCGCCGTAGTGCCGCGCCTTTAATTGGTCAGCGGGTCGGCCGATTGGCTACGGTTTGAGTAGGGCGGAGCAAGAGCGACCGCACGAGATGTGGCGCACGCGTTTATTCAAAGACGTCAGTCACGTTCACAGATGTTAGCACAATTGATTACACATTCGGAGCAATTATCATGTTAGTGTACCCCTTGATTCAATTGGGCTGCTGGAAGGCGGGACTTCGTGACCTAATTAAGGCTAGAATATGATCGGAGAGCATGTTCGCGAGGGAGACGCAGACTGCGAGCGGTCACCTTTCACCCGCCAATCTCGTTGAATCAAAGATTAACTGGTCATTTTTCATGGGGACTGCGGCGAAATGAGCATCACACTAAGCCATCCAAAAGGGCCTCCATTAACTTTGTCACAAAATTACCTGCGGACTGCTGGCGACCGTCTTCAGACAAATCTTGTAATGATCGTAGGCTTGTCTTGAAGCGCACAACTGCTCGATCATTTTCTTCAGAGCTGTCTGTTCGTTTGTAGAACAGATTCTCGTAGATATCGAACAACCATCCATGACCGACACATCAGAACAAACCTGAAGTATTCGGAATTCTTAGCTAAATTTGAAACTTTTGTTATAAATAGAGACTTGCCTGGTCCAGATTGTCCATCTCATTAATCAGAGTCACCGGTAGCATACGATAACGGGTGTAAAATGGTTGGGTACATTGATCAAACGCCTGTTTCTTTTCGGGGGTGCAAGTGGGGACTTGTGGTTCCACCCTTTCAGGTTTGTTCACAGGTACGATAGGTGCAGGGCCAATTGGGCAAATATCGGGTGAAGACATGGCTCGCAGGACCTATAAGCACATAGTGGAAATAGAGTGTAATCATCCTTCCTGTAAGTATCTCCACGACGCACACGCAACGCGAGTTCATACTGCCATCAAGCCTTTCCTAGGAAATAAAGGCTGTTTTGCTTTTTTCCTGTTCTTATTCCGTGGATGCAAAGGTCTAGGTAATGGCACTTTGTGGGCATGGCCAATGCAAACCATATGCAAGCATGTAAATATCGTTCCACCTCCTTATGTGGGATTTGCCCAAAATTCAAAAAGTTAGACTGGGCGCTTCATCGGCGTGCGTTGCGTGCAGCGGAGAACTTTTGCAAAGCTGCCTTTGACACACACACACACTCTACTACTGATTGATTTTTAGAGCCAAAAAAGCTTTACCTTGATGGGAGTCTCTCCGCATTTTGCCATAACAATTTCTTCTGTGCAGTCGATAAATTTGGGCAGAATGTTGCGGAATGAGTTCAGGGTAAACTGCTTGACTGTGGTAAGGATTGAGCGAACACACTTGGCAAAGGAGGGTTCTTGAACCTGTATGGTAAAAAAGGTTACAGATAGCATATCCCAGTAGGGTTGAGGGTGAAAATACCTGCGCGAAGACGCAGCTCAAGTTATCGTCGATAGCTTTGGTCGGATCGGGTTGGTCACAAATTCCATCACCAGCATGAATCATACAAGAAGAAACAACGCAAGGTGTTCTGCCAGTAAATAAGAACGATGCACATTGCCGGAACTCGTCTGAATTTGGCCAGAATTGAGCAAGTCCGGAAAAAAATCGAGTACAGCTTGTTTCAACCGTAGTAGGTTGAAGTAATTCACGTGCAGCTGCGCGTCCGCTTCGCTAGAGGCAAGACGCAACGAGGTCCCGTCCCGATATGGTGTACTGTCGCTGCGATATGGCGCGACATGTTGCGAAGCAGACGCGCGCCAATCCAATTCGGCTTGAAGTGGGTTGAAACGAACTGTAGAGCCATACTCTCCCCACCTGTTAGATTGCATCCTCCAGCAAACACGGGAGCCAGACTATTGACATTTTTGATCATTGCCTGTAGCCCTCCCTGGAAAAGTTCTTCCATTCGCGCACCAATGTCATTCAGTGGAGCAGCACAGTGCTCGATGACAGCCTCCTCTTCAGCTGTGCAGCCGACACCGATCACTTTGCCGACTGGAAAAAGCTTCGAATAGTTGGATCATTGGCAAAGCTGTAGAAATAAAAAATCCACTTACTTGGCAGCTGACTAGCCAATTTACATCGAGGATCTATAGCAGTAGCAAACTTCGTCACATATTTCACTACCCAATCTGATGTCTCCTCTCCGCATTCCGTCTGGAAACATTCGTTGTTAGAATTTCGAAGCTTCTAGATGCAGTCATCATCATCCCAACAGACATCCGATGAACAATTTCGAATTTGAACTGGAGCAAGTCGTTCGCAATAGAGCGTGGTAGTAACTAATGCAAACTGTAGTGCTGCGGATGTCGTGCTCTACCGCAACGGGCTTGCTCCAGTTTAAATTCCAAATGGTGATCAGGCTACTGGGTTGAGAACAACTATAAAATCAACATTTACCTGAATAGGGGCTATAGCACAAGTCAACAGAGCATTAGCCGAAAGGCATGCTTGAGTGGGAGCACCTCGCGAGAATGTCGTGACGCATTCTTTGACAGTATCTTCAGAGGAGATTTTCCTGAGGCACTGGCGGACCTGCAGAATTTTTTTATATTGTAGCACAAAATAGCGTGATTTTTCAACTCAATCGATATTCGTTCATCTTATTCAGTTTTTTCCAAAAGAGTAGGTTACAGCATCATCATTCAGCCCATTAGTTTTTATTACAAAATTTGCAAGGTAATTCAAAGCACTCAAAAATCAGACCAAGTGTCAACGTTCCTGTCTTTGAAGGAAACTAATTTGATTTTGAACTAAAACTATTTCAATTATCTACGGAAAAATCGCTTGCACAACTTATACTATGATGATTTATAATTAGTGCAAGTTGAATTCTTTACTCACTTACTTTATTTTTGTAATTGATTTAATTTATTTGTATTCATGTAGGTAGTTTTGGAAAACTTCGTAACCTATCCCATCTGGCTGCTACAAAAATTTTAGGGGCCTACGTGAGTTACAAAAAAAGCAAAGGATCAATTTCTACTTGTCGACAGTTGATATGACTTTCACAATTTCTAGAGACACTCTGTCAAAAGTTGTTTTCGGGGGCATGGCTGCTGCCAGATCCCGTTGCCTCAAATTTTCGAGCTCGTGGGTTTAGCGGAAACATATTAGGTCGTTCCGAAAGTAATGTCGCTTTCTTCAAATGAACGCCACGTTTCGTGGAACCAAGATTTTCAAGAGCTCTTGGGATCAGTCGATGCAGAATTTTGTCCTCTTTCTAACGGTTGTAATCTCATTGCGTAATATTCAATGAGCTCTCAAAAAATTACTGAAACCTGCGACTTACGCTTTTTGTTATGGTCAAGTTCGGCTATTTTTCTATATTTTTGTACTGATTCCCCGAAGATGTACAAGTAACAGATAAATAGAGCAAACCCTATAGGACACAAAACAATTTTTTCTTTTTCTTAGTTTGCTTCTTAGAGTTTGTAGAACCAATTTTTCATTGCTGTCAAATTCCATATTTGGTCAACTCAGACCTCACAGAACAACAACCGGCAAGCAGCTCGGGTGTCATTCAACGCAGCTTTTTCTCCTCTTTTTAACAGTTGTTTTTGGTTTCCGATTCATACAGTCGTCCGGGGAAAAATCATCATAATTCAGGTTTTCCAGGGCGCCCCACGCTGCACCCAAAATTTCCGAAAGTTGCTAATCGGAAGCGGTAAATGCTCATATGCCTTGTAAAATTAGTGTTAAACCATAATCCACCTTTGTAAGTTTCAGAATCCGAAAGTTTATTGGTATTTGATGCATATGTGTTTGAGACAAGCCTGCAAAAATTCGGTGACTTCATTGAAAAATCTCTACAAAAATTATGACGAGATACCGAGAGCAGAAAAAAATAGCACCGTTTCCTATAGGGTTTGCTCTATCCATCCATTACTTGGACTCCTACCGGGAGTCATTAAAAAAAATTAGAAAAATTGTGAAACTTGACCTTCCCAAAAAGCATGGGTTAAAGATTTTAGTAATTTTTCAAAAGCTCATCAAGTATTCTGCAGTGGAATTATAGCCATCAGAAAGAGAATGAAATGCTGCATCGAATGCTACCAAGACCTTCTAGAAACCTTGCTTCCACTAAATGTAGCGTTCAATTGAAAAAAGCGACATTACTAACGACCTAATATATAGAAGAGCACCCCAAAAACCTTTTTCAAAAGGCATTTATTCGACATAACTGCAACCTCCCCCCTCCCCCCCCCCCCCCTCCTTCCCTCTCCCAAAAAAATTCTCGAACCGTCACTACTTCCCATTAATGAATTTCCGATAACTCCGAGCAAACCAACCTTCTTGTAGCCTTCACTGCCTTCACCGCAAGCATACGAAAACATCGCAGTCATGCCTGTGGCCCATAGTGGGCGACATTGCACATCCGAAACGCACGTCTGAATCAGTACTGGTTACTATTTCCCCCATGCATCTTCGAAAAGTGATTTTACCTTGAATTTTTCGAACTCTTCACATGCTTCATCGATCTGTCTTGGAATCTTGATCACAGAGAGTGGATGCGGTTGGAAGGCTGTCAGAGGTCGCACACACTCTTCAAACCTTAAAAAAATATTCAAAAATGGTAAATAATGTGAGTTCCTGGATTGTGGCAGTGCGAACATCAATAAGGACGTATGGGTATAACATTGTATATTTTTTTTACATAGCAATATTTTTTGAGTTATTGCACGCAGAGACTGGGCGCCGCTCCATCCGATCATGATAGTTCTTGTTTTTGAGAGACAGCAGACGGTTAGGGTAAGGTGAGGGCGATCAGTTTGACAGGGGAAACGCCGACAGCGTCCGTAGTGGCGTCCTGTCTCTGCGTGCGATGAATCGCCTATTCTAACATGAATTTGTAGCTTCATAAGTGCCCTAAGATCTAAGAAATATTAAGCTTGAAGAGCCAAAAAAGCTACTATTTTCCCACAATTCGATAGCATCGATAACTCATATATAATAAAAGTGAATGTAGACCAAAGTTTCTGGTGTAGCTTACTTCTTTTGCTGCTCAGGTGCGCATACGGCTTGAGGTTGCGGTTGGGGTGGAGAAGCCGGTGCTGGTGGTGGCGCAGAAGATGCTTGCCCATTAGTTTCTTGACTCGCTGACATATCAACAACTTGGGCGCTGCCATTAACGGGAGCTGCAGTGTTCAGCGGGCGAGCCACTGGTGCTGTGTCTGGTCGTCTAGAACTTTGATTCTGTTAAGGCCATGCCGAAAAATCACATATTCGATTTTTCGAGCTCCTACTTTGGCAATGGTATCGGCGGTGGCGTTGGTCGCTTCACAGGTCTGGCAATGATCTCGTCGAGGTTTGCCGGCTGCACTTTGGGACATCCCTCTTCTTCGCCTATTTGACTCATCTGAAACAGTACAGGCATGCTTTACAATTTTGACAACGGAATATGACCATTATCGCGGAATATGTGGGACAGCGGGATTTGGCAGAATTTCTTGGGGCAGATACAATTGCAGGTATAAAGGTGTTTATCTTTCAATTGCACCATCGAGAACAAGACTACTAATGTCACCATATGCCTACAGTATACCCATGGTTTACGGTGGTATTATATACCAAACCCGAGCTGAATCCAAATCCACCGAGATCTATATTTGCTCTACATAAAGCTATGGCCAAATCGCGCAAATCCCGCGAGATTTCGTTGTCACTGGTTACATGTTATTGATGATCGCCAATCATCTTCTGTTTGACCTACCTGTTTCTTGAGTGTGCTAAGATCTTCCAAAGCTTTAGCATCGCATTGTTGTTCCACGGCTTTTTCGCCGCAGGCAAAGGTGTCCCGGATAAGGTAGAAAGACTTGCACAGCAGTGCTTCGCCATGTATTCCCTGCAATAATAGATTATAGCTTTCAAACAAAAAATACAACGTTTTGTTGTGCCGAGGATGGCCACGGAGAGCATAAGGGGCGGAGTTGTCAGAAGGGTATAATTTTGGCGGTCACGCCCCTCTGACAACCCCGCCTCTCCCCGCCCCTTTTTTCCTTTGCAAAAGCCTTTTTCATGTACTTTCGCACCTGTAGCATCATATTCACGGTATTTCCGAGTCCAGACAGTCCACTCTGACAATTTGATGACTCTGCTCCAGCCTGAGATGCGAGCTTGACAAGGCAGTCACGGTGTGACGACAGCAGAGGACCGGAGTCGATAGAGCAGATGGGAGCGAGACCAATTCTACGAAAAGAAATTTATTCAAAACCCCTTCAAACTTAAAATAGAAATCCCAGACGGGAACTAACCTTGCGAGAGTGTTGAGTGGACTAGCGAAGGCACAGCGCTTGTTGTCAAAGAAAACGCTGGCATTCAGACATTTCTCATATTTGTCATACAATTTACAGATATTTGCCACTGCTGTCGAGTTTTCGGTGGCGATCTAAATTCGTCACTAAAATAATGAGTCAGGATGTATGGTACGATACCTCAAGTAAGAAGTTGAGGTTTTGGAATTGAGCCAGTTGTTTATTTATCTCCACCAACTCTACCAAGCATGCTAGAGCTCCGTTTTCCTGAAAATGATTAAATCAAATAGATTTAGTTTCAGAAGGTAAGTAACGATTTCGCTAATGCGACAACTTAGATTACTAACATTATTCTGAGGTCTTTCGCTATTGTCAACTCAGCGAGAACTGGTCCCATTATGTTGTGATGGAGAACGCAATATGGTGACCAGTTCTCGCTGAACCTAGAGATGAAGGATGAGGGCGTTGACATTGATAAACATTAGCAAGTCGAACAAACGAGTTGAATCTGGCGAGAACTGGTCCCCTTGAACATAGCATAGGGACCAGCTCTTGCTGGACACTTTGAAGCTTGTCTGGAGATGAAAAAAGAGGGTATTGACACACATTAACAGATCGAACTAGTTGAGTTCGGAAAGAACTGATCCCCTACAACACAAAATGGGGACCAATTCTCGCTGATTTCAAATCTTTCATTTAGTTTACCAATGAATGCGTATTATTATCGACACCCTCACTTCTTATTTCTTAAAAAGCATCAGAGATCTATAAAGTTTTTATTACGTTTTTCGGTAACTCACTTGCTCATCTGTGCAATGTGTCATCTTCGTATCGAGATGGAATTCGTTTGGATCAGCAGGTGTTTTTGGTTCAGCAGCTTTTTCCTTTTGTTCGAAGCATTTCCGTTCGATTAAAATATCATTTACTGCCTCTTGTAGCTCGATCACCTGCAAACAGCAGAGGGTTCAATGAATTTTCGGTAAGCGAAAACTGGTCCCCAATCATACTATACCGTGTTTTGGGCTTCAACTTCGCAAACATCGTTCATGGTCACAATAGAGCAGTCAAGGTTTGCGTTGAATGCTTCCAAGGCTTCACATTCGGTTTTAACGTCCTAAAAATGCAAAATTAGATTTTCTGGTGAAGATTTTTAGAAGATTTTCGAGTCTTACCCGTGCTGTGCATTTCTGTTTTTCCAATGTGTTTTGATAACAGTCGCTATATTTAGCGATTTCATCCTGTTTCATACAGAGCTTAGCTGCAACCCTGGCGAAGGGCGATTTCGAGTAGTCGGACGAGCATACATCGTAAATGTAATAGAAAGCGTTGACCGCATCGCTCATATTGATTTTGAGCTCCTGTAAAAGGTATTTGCTTTATACTCATGATTGGTTGATGGTGATGAGAGAACCAATCACGTAAGAGCAGAGCTATGCGCGAATCATCGCACGCAGAGTACGTCACTGCGACGGTGTCTGCGTCTTTCTCCGAACCAAGCTCTTTTCTCTCGCCGTCTACTACCTCCTCTGAGGCAACCTTGTCACGCGCAAGACGTTTGGTCTCTGCGTGCGCTGAATCGCCCTTAGCTTGGTGTCGGCTTGCTATGTGAAAAGAGCAAAAACCCCCACCCTTCCTAGATTTTCGGAAGGCATGTGAACTGTAGTGGCTTCATGCGGTGCCAATGTTTCTTGCACTACTGGTCCCATCGTTCTGCGAGTCGTCGAAGGTAAAGTGACGAGATGGGGGGTACGAGGTGCGGTTGAAGCAGTTGTAGTCATTATAGGCGTAGTTTCAGTTGTAGTTTCTCGCATTTCGGTTGTCGGCTCTTCCTGAAATTCTCAACAACTTATAAGGAGAATCATCAGATTAGGATAATAATGGTGTGGAACGGCTGGCACCGCATTGAGCTGGATATTTTTTGAGCGCTAGTGGAGATGAGGAAAGCAAAAGAGATGTTGTTTTTCCGCGTTTGGGCACATATCCCTAACAAAAGTTTCATACGGGCAGAAAAAGGTTCACTACTTTTTCCTTTACGCTCTTTATACCCTTATAATTCCAACGGTGGCGCAGTCGTGCTCCTATCGCACTACGCGCTCCTAAGCGAATCAACGAGCGAAAGTCTTACCGGTTGTTCGGTACACGCTCATGCTTGTCAATCGCCTTAAACCTGTTTTGACTTACAATTTATCTCTGCTTAAACATATACTCTAGATATCAGTGAAGCTTGAAAAATTCCATAAGAGACTTTGTGAAAACTTCGATCTAAAGGGGGGGGGGGTTCTTCAATAATTCCATGGTACAAGCTCGTCCGACCTCTGAGAAAAGAACATACGGTGTCTTCAGGGGTGCTTTCATGTGTGGGTTCATGAGCAGGAAGATCGCTTGGAGAACGGCATCTGAGGGAGGAGGTAATCTGTTGAGATTCTTCCAAAATTGGTTCGAGCATCTCTAACGCAGCCTCTGTGCAGCCCTCGTGATGCCTGAACGAAAAGTTTGAATATTTGAAGCAATACGAACTTATTTTAGCTGGCTGGCAAATGGCTTTTATTGTCAAGAGGGAGACATGACTCTCGGACTTATTGATTATTTTGTATGCACTCACTTTTGGATGCAGTTCACATCTTGTGTAACGGAGGTGACCAGACGACAGAAAGGTGAAGCAAGCGGGTCAAATCTAAAATAGATCAGTGAGACTGCTATACATATACTGTTCATAGAATGTGCAAAAGTTCCAAGATCGTCGAGATGACTCGATAATGCGATAAATTGGCTATTTTTGATGAGCTGAGCACAACGCTTCTTTCGAAAAATTCAAGCATTGTGAAGGAATTCATGGGTCTGCGTAACTTGCGTGATCCGCGGGATTTCGCGGCGTTTGAGCGGGTATTGCGCAATAAAATGCCGCAGTTTGTTTCGACATTCACATTGATATTCAATGTCAATTACGTACTCCCTTTTGCATAAGAACTACGCATGCGCAGCGCAAGGGCCCTGCGTGCGGACCTCCAATCGATGAGGCCCATTTGAGTGAGCGAGTCATATGCGCGCGAAGCTCATTGCGTTCACGGAAAAGAGAGCACGAGATTGACACGGACTGTAGCACGTTCTGTGAGCGGTATTATATCAAAAGATGCCCAGTAACTTGCCTAACTTCACAGCTACTATGTCGAGGTCGACCAAAGCATTGACGATGTTCGCGTACGGCAGGGATGAGCAACTGGCATGCATACATCTCTACCTTAAAAAAATAACTATATACTTCTGAAGATGGAAAAGATTGTTTTGTATCTTCAAGTATTCATACAGGGTGTCCGTGAAGTATGTATACATTGTTTGTTCGTTAATATCTTTCTTCCCAACAAGTCTTTTGCCTTGTTTCAGGTAACGTTTTGTAGAGCTGGCTTCAACTTAGATTTGCAGTATAGAACGACTCGCCCATCTCTCTTCATTACTGTAGGATTACGGTAGAAACTTCAAAGAGGGTTTTGAGCCATGAAAGGTGCTTTATTTTGCTATATTTTGCTCTATATTTTGCTTCAGAAAGGAAACAAAACAGCCAAGCTTTTACACTAGCCTAACTAGAGTTGCTGATTCTAATTGTAAAGTTCCCAACTTATTATGGTGCTTCATTGAAGAATTATGCCGGGTAAGAGGTAGCGGCCATTTTTTCAATGTTCTTAAAAAGTGCGGTTACACCGTTTAGAAAGCTTCGCAATCTTGTGAATAGTTGAGTATTGAACTCAGCGTTCTTAAAAACGCTATTACACAAGTTTTCATATTTTTTTTTGAAAAATTTTGAGACGGCAGCTTTTTCCACATTGACACCATAGTTTCAAGTTTCTACCGTAATCCTACAGTAATGACGAGCGATCGGTGATTTGCTCCATACAGTAAATCTAAGTTGAATCCAGCTCTACAAAACGATACCTGAAGCAAGGCAAAAGACTTGTTGGGAAGAAAGATATTAACGATCAAGCAGTGTATACATACTTCAAGGACACCCTGTAGTATGTACAGGTGGTCGGGAAAAGAGCCTTTCATTTTCCACAAAAATCCCAAACTTCAAGTAGCTTACACACTTATAGATGTGTGAATGCGACTTGTCTGCACTCGTGAACAATCAAAATGATTTTATGAAAAATCTCAAACATTTTCGAGTGTTTGGCTCACGCCAGTTTTTTTGGAAATTTCGGTACAAGCGCGCGAGATACCTTTTCGAAAAGCGTAGCTTGTATCACACCCCTTCATCCAAAAAATTCTCCCCCCCCCTCTTATATTGATTTCTAGTATGTGAACCGATCATTGCCCACGGAAAAATCAAAAAAAAATCCTCTCATTTTTCGAACGCCTATCTCAGAGACAGAAACCTTGCACATATAACTATTTATCGGTACAAAAGTCAATTCTAAATCGATTTTTTCTGCTAATTTCCTAGACTCGTTATGAGATTATGCAATTGTAAGATCTTCAAGATGTTTGAACTACTTTTGGTAGCCTTGCTATCCTATTCGTTCACACTCACCTCTCGCCATGACTGAACACCTTCGTCGGCGCTACAAGCTGCCGAAGCTCCTTTTGTGCAGATTGTGTACTCTTGCATAAGGGTACAGCCCTTCTCCACTCTTGTTTGACTGAAAAAAATTGTTGGTGCCCCTTTAGTGAAATTAGATTTAATTCTCTAATCCCTTTCCCATATTCACTAATTGCGACTATTGTTAGTGTATTTTTATGCTGCGTCCAGAGTGTCAGGGTATGTCAGCGCCGTGCTAACGCCGTGCCGCAACGTCGATCGATACGAGGGCGCGTGCAATTCGCTTCACGGCGCTGGAGCGGAGCTGGTAAGCTTCGCCACATGGGTAACTCTGAACGCTGCCCTAAGACTAGTATAATCACAATGCGATAAAATCAGCTCCAAAATCGAACCAAGTAATCCAAAGTTAAATCCGGATCAATAATTTTTTTCGAGTAGCACTGTACTTTAATATGTTTTGCAAGTCACTGTTTTCTATGATGGATGGTTAGGAATAAATACGAAAATTACGAAAGAAATGAGCTCTTTGGGCGATAAATCAATTACCGCCCATAATCACCTTCTCCGCGTACTGTTCCTTAAATAGCATGCCATAACACATGCGAAATGAGCAGTGGTCAGCGGAGGCGGTCCCTAACAAAGATACCCGTTTCTCACCCTCATGTCTGACTACCGTCCCCCCCCCCCCCCCCACCTCGCTTCCATCAAGCATGCACGAATTCAAGCAATCCATTACATTGAAAATAGAGGTCATGAATCAAAAGACTCACGTTTCTTTATCGGAAAGGAGACTGGAATTTTCAAAGTAGATAGCATTAACGTCATGTAAAAACAAAAGAACCGGCTCGGCACATTCATCCACTCGTAGCTGATGCTCGTATGGACAGTCTTTCGGTTCTTCAGTGGCTAAAAACAAAATTTTAGTCTGAAAACTGGAAAATGTTGATGTCCAGTAAAAAAATAGGCGTGATAAAAGCACCCATTGTCGCTTTCATTTCCAATATCCGTCTTGATAAAGGATCTTGTTCAATATGGTCTCATATGCACTTTGGAGAGGATAAAACACAAATTTTGCTATTGAGCAGTCCACGGACTACTGGTCCTTCAGCGCATGCTATTTCATATCGTGCGAGGACCAGTAGTCCGCGGAGGCAGTACCTAATAGCGGTCGGTATTCGTCCCCCTAACTTATGTCATCTCATGTTCACTATGGGAAACTGTCTGCTGCGACCAAGCAGGAAAATGTTACAACTTCGATAAAAACTTCACGCAAGCTGTTTGCACTTTCCAATTTGTTCTCTAAAGCCGGATCCTAGCCCGAAAAAAGTGTGCAATCACGTACTTTGTTGTCGGACTTTGGAAGCCGGCTGGTTTTGTGGTGATGTCGTGACAACGCTATCGAAAGGATCCGCTTCTTTCGTCCTATTAGCAACCATATGCCCAGTTTCGTCCGACCTGAAACAAAGTCCGCGGTCACGGTCGACTCTCGTAATACCGCGTTACTACTAAACGGATTTCAACTATGGATGAATTCGATCCGCCTGGTGCACGCTAATACGGACAGAACCGCTATGGCGATGTGGATTACCGAACAATGGGATGCGCTCGTGGAGTTTTTCGTGCAACTACGGACTTCGACTAGACACTCCTTGAGTCTTCCAATCTTCGCGCTCACCTGTCATCGCAGTCCGCTTCGCCGTCTCCAACCCAGTCCTCGGGTATACATGAACCATCGTCACATGTGAATGTATGCGCTGGACATGCGCTCGGTGCCGTCACCACCGCGGCAATCGCACCAACCAGAGACAGTACGCATAACCAGCGCATTGTCTGCAAATACGGAACTCTAGTGAAAAACCGTAAATATGGCATGTGGGACAACGAGGCGATGGTCGTAATGCTTTACTCTGAAGATAGTGATGAAATTGCATTTAGGAGATTGGGGACCAGTTCTCGTTTATCGGAAAAAAACTCGTATAGAAAAATTTCACACGCTTAATGCTACTATTGCAATCAAAGTCAATTTTTTCGAATGGGTCTCATAGAGATACGGAACAATGTTTCGCTGATAACTTCCATTCGTATGGACAACAGGCACGGAAATCTAATGTTTAGAGGTACATGGTTTGTTGCAAATGTCCGCGCAAACCTCCATACCGTCCTCTGCCCTCTTACAGCATCAAATGTCAGTGAAAAAGGAATAATTTAAGGTAATATTTAACAAGGATTTGCAAGAATGGGAGGAAAAATGGTCACGCACCACTTTCGCTATAATTTACGCCAATTTGATGTATCAAGGTGGTGTAATTTGCTTTTATGATCTCTAGCTCAAAATCTCTTGCGCAGACCTAAGCCACTATTGGCCAAATTTAGCTAGAGGAACGAATTCCGCTATGCGCCGCCTCTAGAGACTACTGATCCTCTTTCGAAATGCAATAGCATGCGGGAAAGGACCAGTAGTCTAGGAAGGCTGCCCCAACGGTTATATTCGTTCTCCCACTGCCAATTTCAGTATGAAAAGTAAATCCTATGGCATTCTCATCTTCAAGCGTATAATGAATTGAAAGTTTGTCGATTTTTACCAAAGATCACAAAATTGACTCAAAGTTTTCGTTTCGCGAGTGGACAACCATTGTGAAAGGATATGAAACGTCAATACGAGTGAACATCAAACAACCGGTACGATTGGGCAATTTTCGCGGATTACGCCTCAGTACATCCACAAAATTGCAAACGACTGTGTAAAGAGGCCACACGAAACAGAATTGAAAGAACGAAATTACAAAAGATCCGGAAGAAAGGCCTGGAAAAAATTAGATTCTTGGATTATTACTAACACATATGAAACGCATGCATAAAATTGTATCCGTGTAACTGGGAGGGAAGAGACAATCTGGATACGATACAAGAAATTTATAACTACTGCAAAAAAACTGGCACAATTCCAATTGAGCGCTTCTAACTGCAGTGTTTATATAATGGCGTCTGCTAGACTGGGACAAAGGTTTGCAAAAAAAGAATTTTTTTTTTCAAAAAATCGTCCAGAAAGAGTTAAGCAACCGTTTCAACCTATCTAACATTTACATGTGTTATAGAAATGCGCAAGTGACTTGTTCATGCTGTGAATAATTAATATACTTTTTGAAATTTTTTAAAAATCCAATTTAGCCCAACAAAAAGATTTCTTCCGGGTTTTGGGCCCGCGAAAATTTTGGGAAGAATACCAAAAAATTTTGAGTGAGTCGCTAACGCGCAGCTTCATCGGAAAAAATTTCTGTCGCCCCCCTCTTCCCCCCCCCCCCCCCGAACGAAAATCCTGAGTACCACTGGTAGTTATTTAACATATACGTTGGCAAGTTTTCTGCACCGAATTAAAATTCGAAAAAATTCAGAAATCGCGAGAGTTTTCGCAGAGACGTCTGAACAATATATTTTTTTAGTAAGAAAGACAGATACTCTCAAGATCAAAAATCAAAAGTGAATCTTCTAGCGTTCTGAGGAGTAAAATTTTGAGAATATATAATGTTTCTTTTTGTCAGTTCTAATTTTTATGACATAACAACAATACTTTTCCTGTGAGAATTAAAACGCGTGGTTTCTTCTATTTAAATTATAGCATATCGATTAGAATCTTCAAATAAGTAGGAGTTGCGGTTTTTTCGAAGAATTTTAATGCAGACTGAAAGAGTCAATCTAATATGGCATGAAGTCAACACAAATGGTCGGCTTTGTCTTTGATTTTCCCCTTGAATTTTCGGATTTGACTAGCTTATGAAAAATGCGTAAATTATCCTCATTTGAAAGTACTACATTATGCCCAAAAATGAATGCGTCACAGCCAAAAAAGAAAAGTTACGAAATTAAAAATTAAGTCGCAAAACACGTACCAACCTAATAGTTTCTGCAGAATTTTATTGTTTTGCAATTGCTGTATTTTTCAAAGAAAACAGGCCTTCCACAACAGATTTTACGACATTAATGCATCAGAAAAAATGGTTAAAAAATGTACAGCCAAAAAATGATCTTGATAGAAGAAGCAAGTTTGTTACAACGACCACTCCGTTAATACGGAACCATATTATTAATAAGTGTGTAATTTCGCGTAAACAACCGGAATAAGGCCTTGACTAAATCGTGCTAATTGAAGTCGCCTACTTTAGCGAGGAAAACACGTGTAAAGAGAATAGCGGTCGGGGGACTAGGCCTTCATTAGAGGGACAAAAGTTAGGGGAGTTAGGGGGAAAGAACACGAAAGAAATGTTTTCTTAGTAAAGGGCAGGATGTATTTTTTCTAGAAATAATACTGAGCAAAGAAAAGGAGAGTCAGGATAAAGTTCACAAATAATGAAATATTGTTAATTTAAAGAGAGGGGCATATAGTAATAGTTTTTCAAAAACATATCTGACGAAAAAGAGAAACAGGAAGTCCATGATATGTGGGAGCGAAATCATGAAAAAACAATTTTTTTCGCTAAAGGGCAAATCCTATTTTTTTGAAAACTCAGACAATTCACTGGAACTTCCGCAAGACAAGCAAAATTTGCAGCGGTTCCGCAGGATTTTGTCTACTAATACAAAAGTGGAAACGTTAAAATAGGGAGCTTTCGCAAGATTTCCACTGGTTGAAAACGGAAACTTTCGCAAGGCTTTTTACAACGCTGCGGAAATTCCGAAAAATGCCGCAACACTATGGCTTTCCAGTACTTCCGCAGGACTTCAAATGTGTTTTCTTTCAGGATGTTGTCTCAACTACAACTGGTAAACATGTATGTGGTACAGGGAATAGTGAGTTTCACAGTCAATAGAGCATCCTTCGAATCTCGCTAAGGTGTTATCTTTTGCCTTGTGGTTGGCATTCTTCGGAACCTTCGCAGCACCTAATTTAGGAACTTACGCAGCACGTTTACGGAACTTCCGCAGGTGACCCAACGGAACTTTCCCAAACGCTCTGCGGAAGTTCCTGTCAGTTGTATGAGGATGTAGCTGAGCGAAGGAAGATGTGGAAGGATGAATCAGCTAATTGATATTATAGAAATTACTCCACCACAATGTGGTACATAGTTGAATTATTTTCAAATGACTATCTACATTTTCACAAAAAGATATACAAAAAACCTAGGTGGAAATTTCTAGAACAAAAATATCTACGAGTTGCATTTTTGCAGGAAAACTCGGAAGCACTTATTCTCCTGTAAAATCACGGATAATTCTTTTAGTCGGAGTGATATTGTACAAGAAAAACCAGCAAGTACTGGGTTTTTAGACCTTGTAGCAGTCGCGTAGGTGGGCTCAACATGGGCTACAGACGGCTGAAAAGCAGAATCTTTTCCAAAGCATTTAATTCCTTTGTTTTCCGAACATCGAGATGGCTTAGCCTCTTACCAACCGATATTACAGCCAGCATCAATTCAAAAGTTTTTCGGCAAAGACTGGCTCAGATCGATGTTCTGAAAGCATTAAAGATTTCAGATGTTTAGACTGCGCCACTTGCTTAGGAGATGGTAGTACGAGACGGTGGTTCTCCGATTTCGAGTCAGCCAGGACTCAGTGACATTTCCTATTATTAGAAATTCTATTTTCATTTTAGAGCTCTTCCATTTTGCGATGCATTTCGGTTTTTTGTTGTTTGTTTGGTTTGTTGATTTCACACTCATGTTCCCGTGAGCTTTCTGCTGTTTAATTCGTCTCCAATGGGAATAGCCGTTCAAGGAAATCAACGATTGGTGGTCCCACTACCTTGAGATCCCCCTCATTCGCTCGCCCAGGGTCCCGGACGAACTCTTTCGTTCGGGTTAAGTCGGTCATCCGAGCCCTGGTTCCATCATTCAAACCCGCGTTCGGGATGGGGACCAGGATTTCGGTCTAGGACGTCACACCGTCTGCAGATGGAGAACGACCTGACCACCCAAGGAGACGAGACTTGCTTTTACTTCACCGTGGGAACGTAATTGTCATGTTCAAGATGTCCTACTCTGTATTCTTTATCTCGGCGCACCTACGAGTGCAGCTTATAAATAAATAAATAAATAAATAAATAAAAAAACAGAAAAGTAGTAGTCTATAAGAACAAGCAATATTTTAAGAATATGAGTAGTAGAAAACTTGGAGGCATTTTCAGATTGTGAGGCGATAAGATCGCAACAGTCCAGTCGCTTTCCGCTGTTGAAGTCGCAATAGCTCCCTCCCCCTTGTCTCTTTGATGATTTGCAAATGGGTCGCTCTTGGAGGCGGGAGGGGGGGGGGGGAGTAAACCTATAGCGGCGTACCTTATGGGATTGTATCGTGGTGTTCAATCTTCGAAAATGGCGGTTGTGTCGGGGCGTCGACGCTACGAATGTGCGGGGTTCGGTCGCTACGGTCGGGTAACGGGTGCTGGACACGGGGGGGGGGGGGACTCGATCTGGGTCAAAAGACGAACGATGATGATCGGCGCTGCCTTTTGCGGATGACTCAATGAATTGCTGGATGTGCGTTTTATCAAAACGGCTAGACAGTCCGCGGGGATATTTTTTGCCCGCCCCCCCCCCCCCCACCCCGGCTTCTAGCTGACAGCATGACCATTTCCAGTCATTATCTGACTCTGAATAGTTGCATATGTGCGCGACACGCCCACATCCGGTAGGATTATCCTTGCGCGGCAAAACAGCAGACATATGCATGACACTCAAATGTCTGCTATTATGAATAATGACACAAAACAAAGCTGAAAAACAAAAGAATCAGATCTTAGTGAATTTACGCATCCAAGCTCTTACAGTATCTTGCAAGCACTGTACCTTGGTTACAGTAACCCGTTACTATCTTATATATAAAGCTGAATGTCTGTTTGTATGTCTGTCTGTCTGTATGTCTGTCTGTCTGTATGTCTGTCTGTACGTATGTTCCGAATAGAAAATTCCATTTCTGAACCGATCCGGACCAAACTTGGCACACATACACTACGGGCCCCGGCGGGTGTCATAGGCTACTTTTCGTCATCGATCGATATCGATTTTATCGATTTTTATCGATTTTTTTGCTGAGTTCACCTACGGGGCTGGGAGTTTGCACAGGGGGGTAATCGAGCATGGGGATTCCGAATACAATATTGGTTTTCAGGATTATCGATTACTTTTATCGATTTTATCGATTTTTTTGCAAAGTTTGAGCTACGGGGCTGGGAGTTGGCACAGGGGGGTAATCGAGCATGGATTCCGAATACAATATTGGTTTTCGGGATTATCGATTACTTTTATCGATTTTATCGATTTTTTTGCAAAGTTTGAGCTAGGGGGCTGGGAGTTGGCACAGGGGGGTAATCGAGCATGGGGATTCCGAATACAATATTGGTTTTCAGGATTATCGATTACTTTTATCGATTTTATCGATTTTTTGCAAAGTTTGAGCTAGGGGGCTGGGAGTTGGCACAGGGGGGTAATCGAGCATGGGGATTCCGAATACAATATTGGTTTTCGGGATTATCGATTACTTTTATCGATTTTATCGATTTTTTTGCAAAGTTTGAGCTAGGGGGCTGGGAGTTGGCACAGGGGGGTAATCGAGCATGCTGATCATCCCCAAGGGGGGTGATCAGCATGCTCGATTACGCCCCTGTGCCAAATTCCAGCCCCCTAGCTCAAATTTTCAAAAAATCGATAAAATCGATAAAAGTAATGGACGATCCTGAAAACTAATATTGTGTTCGTAATCAGCATGCTCGATTACCCCCTGTGCAAAATCCCAGCCCCGTAGCTCAAACTTTACAAAAAAAATCGGTAAAATCGATAAAAGTAATGGACGATCCTGAAAACTAATATTGTGTTCGTAATCAGCATGCTCGATTACCCCCCTGTGCAAAATCCCAGCCCCGTAGCTCAAACTTTACAAAAAAAATCGGTAAAATCGATAAAAGTAATCGACGATCCTGAAAACTAATATTGTGTTCGTAATCAGCATGCTCGATTACCCCCCTGTGCAAAATCCCAGCCTCGCATGTCAAACTTTGCAAAAAAATCGATAAAATCAATAAAAGTAATCGATGATTCTGAAAACTAATATTGTATTCGGAATCCCCATGCTCACTTCCCCCCCTGTGCCAACTCCTAGCCCTGTAGGTGAACTCTGCAAAAAAATCGATAAAAATCGGTAAAATCGACATCGATCGATAACGAAAAGTGGACTGTGACACCCGCCGGGGCCCGAAGTGTATGTGTGCCAAGTTTGGTCCGGATACGGCGGAGCCGGGTAAGCCAGCTAGTATCTTACATATACTTCGTAGACCTTATGTTTCACTTACTGTAGTGGATTAGTCGAGTCATTCGCAAACTAATGCGTGAGTTTGCACACCGCGCGCGGTACCTCACGACGTGTATCCATGAACACTTGCCAAAAACTTTTCATGAAATAAAATGTCAAAAAATGAATATGTACTTAGTTATAACCAATTTTGCTGAATTAAAAAAGCAGGAATAAACTTCTAGAAATGATATGAGCTTATTGGTACCAAGGCGTTGAATGAGGCGCGTGCTGTGCAATACACATATTAAATCTAATTGGAATACAGGTTCAGAGTGATTCCTTAAACAATCGTAATTAGTTAAAGCAAATATCTAACTGAAAAGGCTTTGTGCACCAGGATTTTGAAAGTATTTTTTTATGGACTTCGCTATGATTGTGAAAATTTGTGCACGAAAGTTGCAAGTGACAGAAACAAACTATATTTTTTCTTGAAAAGAGGCTTGATTTTCTCACTTAATTACTACTTTCAGGAATTTCAGCCTTAAAAATCTTTCTTACTTACTATGAAAATTTTCAGTGATCATTACCAAGGTAGAGAAGTGAAAAGAAAACTCTCCTATAACTTGGAGGACCGAAATTATGGGACCTTCTAGCGCAGAGAAAATTCGATGTTAGAGACGAAACCTTGAATTTTTTGAGCCGACTAACACTTGACTCACAAACTGTGGTTTGTGAAAGATTTTTACACTTTCGGTTAAAAATAACGGCACCCCGCAGCTTTTGCGAAATTACTTTCGAAAAACATGAACTGAATGATTAATTTCAAAGGTTTTTGGATCCTCAGGAACATAAGCTTGAGTGACGACTGTAAAGCATTGCTTCCTCTTCACTTAACTTAAAGTTGTGAATGCTAGCTAAAGCAGCGTTCAACGTTTACCGTGCCAGAGTCATACCGGCGCCGTTCCGACGTCTTGCCGGAAGTCGATCGATTAATACGGAGCATGTGCGGATCTCGGCACAGCGCTGGCACGGCGCTGGAGTGGCGCTAACACGGCGCCGGCACGCGGGCAACTCTGTTCAATATTGATATTGAATACAAGAGAATTTCGTGCATCAAATTTTTTGACTTTGTAGTGTCCATCAAATTTCTTGAGAGACTTTTAGAGATACGCACTTTCTTTGAGAATCTGCAGCACCACCAGGAAAATTGAAGTGTCAAAGCTTGCTAAAAGTAAGGTAGTTCAAACAAACTTCTTTTCGAGAAGCATACAGGAGACAATTCAAGGTTACTACTATGTGACGGTCGGGTAATAAAAGTGAGCCGCATATGTGTCGACATCTATGAGTTCAGCAACAAAAAGTGACGGAATGTGAGGCCATTCGAAATTCGAATCACTCCGCAGAAAACTGTAGAATGGACAAAAGCCTCATAAAGATAGATTGCAGCTTTCTCTATCACGTTAAATTGCGCATGTAACGATAACGATGTAAGCGCGAAAGTATTAAAGGAAAGTATAAACTGGTTCTAGATGCGAGAAAAGATTAAAAACGGCATTGCAGATTTTCACTTTTAAAATTTGCTCCATTTTTGAAATTTGAATAACAAGGCCGCCGGGATAATCATAGAACAACAAAAATATGGCAAATGTGCAGGACGAAAAATGTTATGAAATTTTCGTTGACAGTAATTACTCGAAAAACCCGGAAGTATAGACGAGTCAATTATAGTTGAATGTGTATACTGCACACAACACGCCGCATCTCACCGCTCAAGTTTTCTGTAAATCGCCATTTTCTAATATTTTTGTTGTTTTCTTGATTTTGGGAATTGGCAGATTCAAAATACAATAAACGTTTCTGAATGGTTTGTTCTATAGAAACGGTTGTACTATATTTATCATAGTCGTGAGATTCCGCGCGTGGTCTGCAAACTCTCACAATGAATTATGTTGACTCGACTATACTTGAGAGATCTTAAGACAATCCTTGATTTTGGAGTTGATTTTGTTGCAAAAAATACATCTATAGATATATTGCATCATTGCAGTGCGTTCGTTACCGTAATCTCACTACAATTTCATCCAAAGTGTATTCCACCATACGATTCAATCACTCTCTTCTTAACATGAACACTGCGCAAATACTAATCGCAGACCAGTGTTGTCTTCCTGATAGTTTTGAAAAACGTCCAAAGTTGCCCACTTGGAAACTAGTTATAAACATCGGCAATCTTTGCTAATATCCCGATATTTGGCCGGGTGCTGTTGTACCGTTACAGACGAGTTTCGTTCAGGTCATGGGTGCTCGTTTATAAAGATGAAACAACGTTCAATCAGAGATACGATACCGCTTGCATTTTTTGAAAAAACGACGCAAAATCGCCCGACTCATGTGACACCACCGTCGCGTGGCCATATCTCGCTTCAGAGTGGAGGAATTTCTAATCCAAAGACATCATCCGACTCAGCTCGGCTCGGCGCATTTTCTGGTACAAGAATTGGCCGCCTGAATACAGTAAGGGGTCAGATTTCGCCAATTGTTTCAGATTTTTGCTTACATAGGTTGCCCAGTGACTGCGATGAATAAGCACACTGGATAACCTACCGTAAGCAAAAATCAAAAACGATTAGTGGAATCTGACCCTCTACTGCGTCTAAACTGGCATTTCCATATATCAGAAGATGCGCCTCGCCGAGCTAATTCGAATGGTGCCCTCGGATCAAGAATCTGTCCATTCTGAAGCGAGATATGGCCATGCTACGGTGATGTCACATGAGTCGGGCGAATGTGCGTTTTTTTTTCGAAAAAATACGAGCGGTATTGTAAAGGTGAGTAAGAGAGGGGGGGGGGGAGTTTTGCCGCTGCGCAACGTGTTAGGACAAGCCAGGCAGGGTGGCCGTCGGATACTGTAGTGCAAAAGGGCCGTCTCTAAATTTTTGAACAAACAGCTATTCAATAAGTGGTTGAAAATGATGGTCAAATAAGATATTACTCAGATAATTCACGGAACTTTCCCAAACGTTCTGCGGAAGTTCCGGTCAGTTGTCTGAGCATGAATGATGTATAAGCATAAAATGAATGAGCAGAGGAAAGAGTTGATGATTTATTGGTCACAAAGACTTTTCGGAATGGCTGAGAAAAGCTGAAAAAAAAGAAAAAAATGATATTGTAAAAAATATGTCAAGGCTTAAACTTGCATTCTAGCAGATTTTTACGAAAAACAGATCGTTTAAGGTTCAAAGACGCAGTGTAAAGAACCAAGGCAAGCACGAAGGTTGCGGGAAGCACCTTATTACAATAGACCAAAGCTACAATGTTTTGAACTAACATAAGCACCATTCAGGCTGAAGTCAAAGTCTCTTCCTGTCTCATTTGGCATGAAAAAGTGAATGCGTGCCTCAAGGATTGTGACGAAACAACCGTTACAGGTTCCGCTCTATTGTAATAGTTATGCAGTGAGAGCACACTGCCAAACATAATACACACTGAAGTGGACCATTGACGATGAATGATGACTTTTCGTTGTGTGCGACGCGAAGATGATTGCGCACTGTGCGTCTACGAAGTCGATGAACCGGTGGAAGTGTGCTGTGTTGCGTGGCCACCACAGAGGTGATGATGGTGTTCGTTAGTCGTGGTGGTGGCTTCAACTCGGAACAAGTGGACGAGTTTCTCGGTTTTTACTCTCCTGCACGCTGTGTGTGAGATGAGGCGCTGTGTGGTGGCTATCCGTGAATGTCCGGTTTGTCGCGCTTTTGTGCCCGACGACCGGCGTGGACTCGCGCGCGCCTACCGACCGCGAGGTGTTCACGCCCCATACGATTGTTGCAATGCTAATCGGCAGCCGTTGAGTCGCGGCAAATAACAGCAATTTGAATCGAAAGCGGTTTCTTCAGCCCTTGTTCGATGATCTCTTGTACAATGATTTCGTTTCGATTTAAAAAAGAATCAAACTCCTCTCACTCCACCGCTAGCCCTTAGTTCTAAGAAATGTTAATTTCCTGGAACAATGGCCGTTGTGTATGTATCCACCAGCTAACCTGCGTCGCGCACGCGGCGAATCTCTCCTCTCCAGATTCGCCAAAGGCACCCCACCTAATTTGAGAGTGATGAGATTTGGATGCTCTATGATATCGGTGCCCCTAACTAAGCAGTCGCCCAAGTCTCGCTGCACTAGATGAATTCCGAGACGAGAAAATCGCTCCCGAAGGTAGAAGTGGCCATGCTGGCTCCGCCCATCAACGTGGATGGTCTAAAGATATAAGTTCGAAGTTGGGCTTCAAGGTTAACAGCGAGGTCGCAAATTTGGATTATAAGGCAGGGCGGTCTACTGTGGACTCCTCATCTTCAGACCACCCAGGTAGATGGGCGGGGCCACCTGTGCCGCTTCTACCTTCTGGAGCCGTTTTCTCGCGTTGGAATTCATCTTTTGCTCTGAGACTTAGATGATTGCTCTGTGAAGGGCCCCGCTGTCATATCTCATCAATCTCATCACCCCCAATTTGGGTGAACTGGGCCTTTACGTGCCGCCTCAGGGTGTCCGCACGTGATTGGTCCAGTATGGAAAAATCGAATTGTCCTACACTCAGTTTCTAATTGTAATTCGCAATATACACATTACAATTCTCTACCATATGTTTATCTACTGCCAAAATTTTGCTCAAAGCCAACAGAGAATCCTTTCCCTTCAAGAACATTCAGAAGGATTTTAGCATCTCCATGAACACATATGTGTAAGAGAGAAAAGTTGGAACAGCGCGGAAACACTTCTATCCAATTATAGCGCAAATCGTGTCAGGTTCCAGACAGATGATGAAAACCTTCTCAAAAACTTCTACGAAACTGCTACGTAATATCAAGTTTCACAAGGAATGTCGCAAACATCAGGTCAAGTTATGCCCTTCCCAGTGAGCGAGATGAGATTTTTTTAATAGATTCTGCTGCAGTTTCTGGTTTGATCTCTGGTTCTCAGGGTTGATATTTATTGTATTTCTTTTGATATTTTGACTATTTAGTGTTTGACTTCTCTGCGTTATAATTTCTTTGGAAATGAATCATGCCGATGCTAAAAGCGCTAGTCCGAAGTATGCAGAATCGCGCCTTCTTTCTCACTCGAAGCGGTAAGTAGTCTCTTCCAAGCAGGGTCCTCGCTAAGCATTCTTCTTTCTAATCACGGGCTTTTAAGCGTGTGTAGATGTGCATTTTCATTTTCCAGTTAGTGGTCGAGCGACATCCTGCCTGTCACCAGGGCTGCCGGCTGCCCTACAGTGTCTCCAGCGTAGATTAAAAACTATGATTTTTGGTATAGTCGTCCTCCCCCCACTAGACACCTAGTGGATGGATTCGAGTTTGAACTAGAGCACGCCGATTGCGGCAGAGCGCGGCATTGTCAACTCCAGTTCAACCTCATCCAATATTCTTTGGTGTTTCTTCGTCGTTGCATGGTGATTTTTTGTTTCAGTGATGTTTGTAATCAAAATCGACGAAATTGTTGCTGCTTAGCTATGTTTCGTGCTACTATGCTCGCTTCTTCGGTTTTTGTTTCAGCTAAATTTGAAATCAGAATTCAAATAACGAGCATAGTAGCAGGGAACATCACTCAAGACTAACAAAGTCTACAATCCAGTTAAGAAGACTGCTAACATTCAAAAGATAGGATGAAACATTCCGAAAACACAAAAACGTCTGTTTGAGATCAAAGTGAGGGCTGCAGGTACCGCGCTCTGCCGCATACGGCGTGCTCTACTTCAAATTCGAATTCGTCCACTAGGTGTCTAGTGGGGGGAGGACGACTATAGTTCTCTACATCTCTATTGTCCCAAAAGGGCTTTAGACTTCAGACTGACATGTTAGAAAAAGTCGTGGTACATAGCACGATAATGTGAATGTCGAATGGGTTGCGCAGGCTCTTCTCGATCTCTCGGAAAAGGGGGGGGGATGATTAGTCAAAGTGGCCTTTCAAAATGTAATGTAAACTCTCTTGGAGGGCATCAAACGCTGATTCCAAATCTGCTTTTCTCATCTGCGAGATATTTCTGGATGAGGAGTTAGAGGGTTTCTAAGGGCGCATTTCAGACACCACAAGTACGATCAACAGCCCGCAGACGCTAAGTGTTGGTTGGTGTAGTGGTTAGTGTGTCGGTCTCGCAGGCAGAGGTTTGTAGGTTCAATTCCTCGATGGTTCTTTTTAATTTGCGATCTCGCAAAAAACTTGCGTGAGCTTAGGAATCGCCTATGTGGACAGAGGGGACCCACTTTTTTGTTGCAAATATGTCTTGAACATAAAATTAGTCATTTTCTTCAAAATTATTCTGATCTCCCAGCGCAACATTGACTTTTTCAAATCAGAGAAATACAGAATTTTTTGAAGTGGATTTTGCGTACAGGGGCTACTTGACATGCTATTCACAAGTACTGTACTCATTAGTAAAAATAGACTTTTAAGGAGGCTCCCTCCCCCAATAAAAAATCCCTGTTTCCTATGGCTAGAACAACTACAACCGAATGCTGCTATAAATTACGGGAAAAATAGTGAAAGTGCAAATTTACGTCAATTTTGCGCTGCGCAGTGAAACAGAACTAACGCTCAAATCGGGTCCAGTAACAGCTCGATGAGGTGTGCTGACCTCAAAAATCATCGCAAATGTTCGGACAGTTCACGCTACACCAGGGAAAAAAATTGTCTCCCCCAACAACAACCGGTTCTGAAAAGGAACAAGAAATACAACATCATGTTTAGTCATTCTTAGGGTGTAAACCTTTCCAAAGAATTGCTGAAGAAGTGATCAGTGATTTATGAACGTGTTTTCAAAAAAATTTCGAAAATTCTTAATTGAGTACTCGGTCAGTGCATCAGTCTCCTGTTCTCGATGAGGCTTTCCCGATCGGGTCCTCATTCTCCTGATCGGGCGCGCCCGATCAAAAAGCGGGAGATCATACCTTCCCAAAGACCGTACACTCCTTCCTTATACATACTGCAGCAGACTTTTTTTGTCCTTGAGAGTTTGTCATTGAGACTAGTTGTTCCAGAAAGTGTAAGTGTGCAACTACACAAAAAACAACATCTTCCGTAAGGAAATAAAAGCGGAAGTGTGACTGAACAAACCTTTTTGAATGAAAAGCATCCACGACAAGATGGGCAAAAACAAACAGTGCTTCAAGAGTAGAGTTGGATGAAAAAATGTCTCACTGGTGTAAATTACACAGTATGTTGCAAGCATTTGCGATGCGGTCGTGCGCGCGTATATGCTGCGCGACGAATTAAATAAAAATGACTGAAGTATATGGTAGATGTAAACGGACATGGAAAAAGACCAAAGTTAATTAGACCTAAATTAGGTTTCCAGAAGCACATGTTTATGCAATTTTGCACGAGTCGTTTGTGACTTAATAAGTGAGCCTGCACACCGCGCGCGGCAATCGACGATATTTCCAGTAACTCGTCAGCAAAACCTTTTTAGAGCGGAACAAATTGTGAAAATGGGCACTACTACCCAGTATATATCCACTTAGACCAAAAGGGAGAAACAAGGAGAAATCTTCAAAAATTCACACCTCTTAATCATAGATGTCGTGAAGTAGAGAGCGCAGTGTGCAATGAATATTAAGTTACGAATTCGACGATTTATGCCAAAATTGTGCGTGAAAATAACATGCTAGCGTTCGACAGACCTACAAAGCGATCCAAAGCAGGTGTATATGACAGAGCAAATGAAATTTGTTTTGCGCAATGGACAGAGATATGCGCAATAGTCGTGTCCCCCGTCGAACATGGACGAGAATTCCGCCGCGGGTGTGCATCCGAAATCCAGATTAGGTCAAGGTTACGAAAGTCGACTGGTGATAAACGTTGTTGCTGACATCTTTACCTTCAACAGTCGCGTCTCTCGAGACGAGACCTACGATGAACATCAGCCCCAATTGGAAATTCGTCACTGTTGACCTGTATTCAAATGCGTGTGCTACGAATGGGAAAACGTAAGGCTGAGAGATTGAAAAAAAAGCTGCTAAGGAAAGGAAAGGAGCGGGAGAAGGGGAGGACAGGTTCCATTCCAGACGGAAAATATCATTCGTCTTTAGAGCTGTAAAATTACTGTTAATCTCAAGTGACGGACTTGATTCGAACTGACAAAACTGTTGTCTATGTTTCCCCCTGTCTTCTACGACAATAGCACTTCACTTTATTAGGTCGTTATTAAGTTTTGCACTTGATGGATAAAAGTCTTTATAACTTTCTCAAATGATGTTTCTTTGATTCCAATTTGGTATGTGTTGAATTTTCGGTATATACAAGTCACACATGAAGATTTTAATTTTTGAATAATTGAAATTTCTCCAAACTATACTGCGTTATTGAAGAGCTTAAGATTTCGAACTGCCCATTACTACTTCTGGAAGTTCATAAATATGAAAAAATGAACAAGTAGAATGAAAGAGTGAAAAGAATGGAGGCTGAAGTGCCATCACAGAATCACCTATATATTTACTGCAACTCGTGTACGTAAATGCAAAAATGATGCCAATAAACGTCCTCTTATCTCTTCCCCATATATGACAAATAAGAAAATTTGTCGAATTTTCTAGTTTTCCTGAGAATGACGAAAATTGTTTACCAAAACTTCTGTAACGACCTAATACAAGGTGCAAACTTCTATGGAATAAGGGCTATCCTCAAAAAATGACTTTACAAAGTCCTCTCTTTGGAATACATGAATGGGTAATTTCGCATGAGGGAAAAGTTAATGAAATTAGGATTCGAGATAACTGGAGTATTATCACTATTATAATTAGTATCAGGCGAGGCAAAGAAATTTTTATGGTTCTGTTAGCATTAATAGTGAGAAATGTAAATTAGCATTCGTAGTAGTAGAAAAATGACAATAAAACAAAGATGTGCAGTAATGATCCATAGCAGCATTGTGGCTGCAACTCCATAGTGGGCTACAGTATTGCTGCAGCTTTATGTTGCAGCCGCAACAATCGCAAGTCACAAAGCTAGTAGATGTTGCTGAAATTGCATTGCTGTGACTAGTCAGTGTTTTTGCACACTTCAACTATGAGTGTTGCTGCAACTTCAGAAGTACAGCTGCTGCAACTTCAAAAGTAAGTTGAATATGAGAGTACAATTGCCGCAACAACAATAGTCACTGCAACAAGTTCTGCAACTTTAAAGGTACTGTTGCTGCAACATGCTCTGCAACTTTAGCAGTGCTGTTGCGGCGACTTCAAAATGTTGTTGTCAAAGTAGCACTGTTGGTGCAACCTCAAAAATATAATTGTCATATTTATCATTGTTAAAATAGACCTTTTAAAAAATCTAGAAAATGAAAATCAAGTCATTCAATCAGGATTGGTAAAAATCCATACAGCCGAGAGAACTACGTGAAGAGAAACTACAGTAATCAAACCACATGTGTGTCGTAGAGATCGTAAAATGAAGAGACTTGAAAAGAGATGTAAAAGGTCATGGCAAAGAAGAAACGGGAGAGCATTTGCGAGCAAATAGGGCAATCTTGTCATTAAATCAAGCGTTGAACCAGCTTGCAATGATTTAAACCTGAAGCAAAGTGTATTTTAGCTTTTTTATGACCAAAGAGGGGATTTGCAAAACTGAGATGTTATCGGGGTTTTTTTTTTCAGTAGAGAAGGATATTGATAGGAAATTACAAAGTATAGCTTTTGAGATGTGAAAAACCAAAAGATGGACACAGGTTATTATCTATATGCCCTATAGCCAGTCCTTTATTTTTTGCTGAGTTCTCCAACAAAATGGAATTAAGAACTTTTGAAACATTTGGCGAGAACCAATACAAACTTTGTAAGAGTCATAGA
Source organism: Cylicocyclus nassatus (assembly GCA_958299035.1). Classification (NCBI taxonomy): domain Eukaryota; kingdom Metazoa; phylum Nematoda; class Chromadorea; order Rhabditida; family Strongylidae; genus Cylicocyclus; species Cylicocyclus nassatus. Next base: position 6,396,283 of record CATQJL010000223.1, on the reverse strand, counting down.
TATTGCAACTACTAGGACATGACTCACCCACCTGGAACACGCTAAAGGGGAAGAAATCAACGACAAAAAGTGTAAACATCGCCATCGAAACCGGTCTAACAAAAAACACGTTCACTTAGCAGGGTATCATTTTGGGACTACGAAGCAACAAATGACATATACCGGCTCTCATTCGCCTTTTGATCGTGCATAATCTTAGCACGAAATCGGTGTTGTGCCAGACTTGTTCTTGGTCAACTACCACTTGCCGAAATCTTGTACGGAAACGGCAGGGGGCACGCGTGCCATGTCCGCCCTGGGATAATTTATAGGGATTGAATTTGGAATTCGTTAAGAGAAACTCTTAACCCGACTATGACGTGGACTACGGTAGCTTACAGAGACTTGTCTTCCCCGGATGTCGGGCTTTTTTTCCGGTTTTTCGCACTCGGGGAAGTCTACGAGGTTTTTAAAAACTGGGCGCCATCACCAGAAAAAGTGTTGACAACTTTTTACAAAACGACAAAACTACCAAAAGAATCGAATTTCTCGTTTTCATAAGACACTAAAATTATTGGTTTTAGAATATGTGCAGTGGGGTCCGACCATGATAAAAGTACATATTTTTGGCGGCAAAACCGTCCTCTAGAGGATAACGGTAGACATACGGTAGGAGCATGGCGAAAATTTTTGTACAAACGCTGATATTCTTACGGTGAGGAAAATCTTATTTCTGATGCCAGGAAAATTAATCTAGATAAATGGAAAACACAGTTTAACGGGGAGAAATCTACACCTTACTTGTATCGTAGATGGACAGCAGATAGAAGGAAATTATTAATAAGATACAAAGCGACCCAGTTTAGTGGAATACGCATTTCATACATTTTGCCCAGTGGCGGACCGAGGGGGGGGGGGGGAGGAAGGGGGGAATAGGTCGCGATGTTTTTTTCAATTCACTTATATGCGTTGTAAAAATGTGCAAGTGACTTGTTAATTCTCGTAAATAAGTTAAATAATTTTTGAAAATTTTTTGAAATTCAAATCAGCCTTGTGAAAAAAATTTTTTCCAGGGGCTTGACACCACGCTCCCTTTCCTTAGATTTTATGGGTGGGACACGCAAAAATTTTGAGAGCCCCGAAAAAATTTTCGGAAAGTTTTTTTTCCAAATGAAGGTTTCCATTTTTTTTAAATGAAAGGCGTCAGCCACGCACTTCCATTTGGAAGAAATGTTTGCCCCCCCCCCCCCCCCACCCCCGGACGAAAATCCTGCTACTGCCACCGCTTTGTCATATCTTAGATTTCTAATTTTAGAGCACTTTGGGCTGCTGTGAAGTTAAAATTTTCGAATTTATACTGAAATTGTGCCCAGGCTAGCCTTTAAAATTTAATATACAAAAAGAGGGCCATGGAGACAGTGAGCACATTTATTCTTATATTGGGAGATCATCATTTGTTTATCAAGGGGTTCGTGTATCTTATCGAGCGCAATGGTTTAATCTTACATAGCGAGATATTCAAAAAGAGCGTGGTGGGAGCCACGCACATATGAAAAAATTACCCTAAAATCCCATAGATAAGAGCGGTTTAATTTACCGGTGAAAAATGAATTGGAATGATGAAATTGAATGCAGTCATCCCTCTAACTTGATGGATGGATAAATAAAAATCGGAGAAGAAGTTTAGAAGAAGCTCCGCCCCTTAACTTTAAACCCCGCCCACTTAATAAACAATTCATATAGAAAAGTAGCGATTTTAACGGAATTTCGGAATTTCTAAATGAATTGTTTATTGAGTGGGCGGGGTTTAGAGTTGAGGGGCGGAGCTTCTTCTAAACTTCTTCTCCGATTTTTATTTATCCATCCATCAAGTTAGAGGGGTGACTGCATTCAATTTCAATTTCATTCCAATTCATTTTTCACCGGTAAATTAAACCGCTCTTATCTATGGGATTTTAGGGTATTTTTCGCAACTGATTTCAATTTTTTTTCAGATAATTTCAACAATTATCCTATTTATTTATACCTGAAAACATGTTACTTACAATAATAGGTAACGTCGATAACTTTCGAGAATGATGAACGAAGAATGAGAAGATGCAAAGATAAACTTGGCTAGATCGAACATATCAAGTGGCTCGCATGAGGAGAAAGTTTTCTGGGATATACTATCAGGCTTTAAATGTTCGAAAGACTCGAAGAAGAAATATTGAGATTACCACAGCATGACGATAGAGTTTAAAGAACCGTGGTGAATGTCTTAAAAAACTGCTTCTGCTGAAACAACGGCGCGGATTTGGGATTTCCTCGAAACAGGCGCCTACTGACCGATTTTATGAGTTTTTTGTCGCTCGTCTTGTTTGAGGTGAATGTCGTTCAAGACGAAATAGAGGCAGAGAGGTTCGACAACGATTGACCCTAATCTTCTTTCGGCGCGACTTTGCCTCCTTCGTTTACGGAGATACGCGCGGCAGGTGGTAATGTTATGTGTTCAAGTCAACAATGAAAGTTTTCGTTTCCGGATCTAGGAATTATGAAGTTTCTTAGACACTTTCTCTATAATAGTAAGTGGTGTGTATACGCAGAATGACAAGTGCAAAGTGATCCAAACATAGTTTTAGTTTAACTTATATAATTCCAGCAGTAATTCAATAGGTCGTTGCGCAAGTTTTGTTAAACTTGGTGAAAAGATATTTCATAATTTTCTTGAAAGGTTGATTTATTTTCAAATGAAGAAATACCTGTCGCAATGAAGTATCCAGGTTTTGAATTCTATGAATTTTTTCTACAATTCTTTCTGGCAGAATTAGACGGGAATGTCACAGTGAGTATAAACATCAAATACAAGCTACATTAGAGATATACAGTTTGTCTTATTCTAATTGTCAACTGTTTATCAACAGTAAATAAATAAAAAATCCTTATAACAAAGATTTCAATTTTCATGTCGCTACATTCATACATTTTACATCGAATATCTCAGTCAATGAATATGCTCGAACATGTACATATTTTCCTGTTTCATGCTAGAAAGAAACTCACAACTCAAAAACGTACAATGTTATCTTCTTTTTTTAAACACCTCCACAGTAACCATGCAGAATAAATAATCCGGCTCCCTCTTTATCTTCTGGGGGGGGGGGGGGGGGGTGCCGAAGGCATTTTACTTCATGGTCGAAGAGGCTACTGAATGCGTGCAGGCTTTTAAGGCGATTTGCAGGGCCAGCCGTTACCATTTCAGTGGTTTTATTCCCCCCAAATTACTTTGGTACCAATTCGCCGTCCCTAGAGGGCTTGGTTGATCCAGGAGCGGGATCAAACCCTGATCCGACCTCGTCCCAGCGGCGCCTCATACCACTACGCCACTCGTGCCCTGATAAATTGTATTTTTTTATACATACAGTATATCCTATTAGGTTGTCCGGAAATTAATGCAGGTTTTGCATATTCTCACTTCAAAGCGTCATAACTCCTTTGAAATCGCATATTTTGAAATGCGGTAAAAACTACTATGATCAGCAAGTCTTTTTCTAATTGAGGCATTTTCTTTTGTAACTGTAGCTCCAACCAGGGCCCGGCAGGAGGTGGCATTTCAGAATTTTGAAAACGATGTCCCCTTTGAAGCCAAAATTTCTTACGACTTCCCCTTTGACCCTATTTTTGACCCCCGTAAGTCCCTGACAAACAGATATACACAAATAATAAGATGGGCGGCCTCAGCGCTTATTATAGTAGTACTACCTGGCTTTCCTGGAGTACTACCCGGCTTTCCTGGTCCAGCCCGGGTCATCAAGTTTCAGCTCAATGGGTTCATCCGCAAAGGAATCTATAAAAACATAGGGTCAAGATTTGCACAAACTTTGACGTTTATATATCTAAGATACTACTCATTTATTAGTCAGCTGCGAAGCTTTACAGTTTACAATAACCGATTGCGATTGGAGCGCGCTTTCCGAGGCCGATCATAACGCTGTGAACCCTATTTGGGGCTGTATCGAAGCGGTGCCTTGGTGGTTTTGGAAGCGGATTTGAACATATAGTAATACTCTCGACCTAGTCCACATTTATGTAAAGAAATTCGGGAAATTATGTGAAGGGAAGCAGGGAGCCACCCCAGGTGGCTCCCAGGTGGCGCGGGAGCCACCTAATTTCGAAAAACACTTACCATTTTTTAAATTCACATAAGTTTCTCATAATTCTTCATACTTTTTTTGCGCTCATGGTCCTCCAACTAAACAGCAAATTTGATGCCATATCGTTACTTGTGCATTGAAAACGAGCCTATTTTGTTACTTTCCTCTTACAAGAATTGCGATTTGAATTCCCGCCTGCGGGCAGGCTAGCGATCGGAGCACAGAATCTTCACATTGCTGAAATCTAAGTTCATAGGACAGTAGCTAACAAGGAATGATGAATAAAGAATATATGTGCATTGTTTATAGGTAAGCAAATGGAAGTCGTATTTTGGGGTCCGGGGCTCCGCCTCGGACCCCAAAATACGACTTACCCTTTGCTTTTTCGGGCCAAAAACGATATCCAGCTTGTAAAAGAGCCACCCCCGCCGGGCCCTGGCTCCAACAAGGAAATTAGTGGAAGCCAGAAAGTAAAAAGAAATTTTTTTGACAAGGTCATACTTGGCAAGTTGTAAACTCCTACCGATTATGAGTGTTCAGCCAGAAACTTCTGTAACTTATAACCACACACCAGTACTATATATATAGCTATGCAGAAAATTTTTCAGAAATTTTCTGCGAAAGAAAAATTTGCGGAATCAAAATTTTCCATTTTTTCGATATTTCCTCCGCGGCTGTGATCTCCGATAATTTTGATTTTTTCTATTAACCCATCAAAAATAAAGCCTGGGAGGTACCAGTTGAGATAATATCTGACGGCACTGGCCTCACTCTTTAAGCATGAGGAAAGACTTTCACGGTTGCTTCCTCCAGAAAAGTTTTCTACGCCATGGAGTGGCCGCGACGATTATTTATGTTAAAGCCTCAATTTCTCTACTCTCACAATCGTTCAAAAGAAGCGTTTTTATCTATTTTGTAGATTCACTCAACATCTTGCTTCAGCTATATTATCATGGAAATATCCCTCTTGCCGAATAAGTTCAAGCCAAAATAGTGCAAAGGGTAAATTTAGTAATTTAAAGCTTCGTCTTCGGATGGTTGTAGATTTTGAACAAACGAAGTTGGTCGTAGAAGTAGTATACATAAGAGAGAGCATGAAGAGCGGCTTCTTTTAGTATGCGAAGTTGGTCGAAAGATGCACACACACAGAAGAACGATCCTTTTGAAATTGCATTTGCAGAAACCTGCATTGATTTCCGGACAACCTAATATATATTAGGTCGTTCCGAAAGTAATGTCGCTTTTTTCAAATGAACGCCACATTTCATGGAATCAAGATTTTCAAGAGATCTTAGGAGCATTCGATGCAGCATTTCATCCTCTTTCTAATGGTTTAAATTTCATTACATAATGTTCAATGAGCCCTCGAGAAATTGCCAAAACCTGCGACTTATGCTTTTTGCCATGGTCAAGTTCGGCTATTTTTCTAAATTTTTGCACCTATTCTGCGAAGAAGTACAAGTGACAGTTAGATAGAGCAAACCTTGTAAGACACAAAGTAATTTTTTTCTTTTTCTTAGCTTGCTTCTTAGAGTTTCTGGAATCAATTTTTCAATGCCATCAAATTCCATATTTGGTCCACCCAAATCTCACAGAACAATAACCGGCAAGAAACTCGGGTGTCATTCGACGCAGCTTTTTCTCCTCTTTCTACCAGTTGTTTTTTGTTTCCGATTCATCAAGTTTTCCAGGATAAAACCATCATAATTCAGGTTCTCCAGGGCGCCCCAGGCTGTGCCCGAATTTTCGAAAGTTGCTAATCTGCTAATTTTACAAAGCAAACGCTCATTTGCTTTGTAAAATTAGCGTCAAACCATAATCCATCTTTGTAAGTTTCAAAATCCGAAGATTTACTGGTGTTTTTGATGCATTTGTGTCTGAGACGAGCCTGCTAGAATTATTATGACGAGCTTCGGAAAGTAGAAAAAAGTTGTTGTTTTCTGTAGGGTATATATCCCTCTAGCCATCCATTACTTGTTCTCCTTCCGACGGTTATTATAAAAACTTAGAAAAATTTTGAAACTTGGCCTTCTCAAAAAGCATGAGTCGCAAATTTTCATAATTTTTCGAGAGATTATTGGATTTTGTGCAGCGATTATATAATCTTTAGAAAGAGAATGAGATTCTGCATCGAATGCTACCAAAATCTCTTCCATATCTTTGTTCCACGAGATGTGACATACGTTTGAAAAAAGCGACATTACTTTCGGAACGACCTAATATAAAGCTGAATGTCCGTATGTGTGCCTGTACAGTATATCCTATACATAAAGCTGAATGTCTGTATGTGTGTCTGTCTGTACGTATGTTCCGAATAATTTTTTGTTTGTGAACCGATACACTTTGGGGCGGGGCGGATGTCATAGGCTACTTTTCGTCATCGATCGATATCGATTTTATTGATTTTTCAAAAAGTTCGAGCTACGGGGCTGGGAGTTGGCACAGGGGAGTAAGTGGGCCTGCTGATTACGAATATATTATTGACAGGACCGGGAGGAGCGTGTTCGCCAGCTAGTTTGGTTATAAATCTTCCAAAATTTGGCAAATAATTGATTCGCGTAACTCATTTGAAAAAGATGTCATTCTTGATTTCTCATCAAGCGAATTGTTAGAAAGAACAAATTCATTTGACATTATGTTTATAAATGATACTACAATAAAAACAAACAAGTATTCGTTCCTACTTTGCAAAGTAAAACATCGAGAAAGAAAAACTTTCTAGGGTTAGGGTAAGTTTCGCACTTTCAAAATTCACAAAAATCCTAGGCCCTTCTTCCTTACTAAATAAAGAACAGGGATTAAAGAATAAAATCATTGCAAGAAGAGAAACGAAACATTTTGTAAGATTGCTATACTTTCGTGTTACGTAACGGCCTAATCTCATCTGAAAAAGATTCATTTAGAATGTTCGCTTGGCCTTTTGGCCAATAACCTCAAGTCTTTATACAAGACAATTTTTTGACGAAGGTTATGAGAAGGTCGTAGTTTCCGCATTCATGAGACTCGACCCAGTTTTACTGCAATGAACGTCGCACTAATTGTAAGCAACTTGCTTCTTTCTTCATGCGATTCTCGACAATGACCCAACCTAGCGAAGAGCCGAGATTGAGGGATTTCCTCAAAAAAAAAATTCTTTATTTTGCACTTCTGTACAGTCTTCGACTTCAAAAAATACGGAAGGAGAGATCGGTTCACGCTATCAATTATCAGTGACGGAATGCCTGGTGATTGTGTCAGCCACCGCCATGACCCACATACCATGGCCGCACTGTTACATCAACACTCTGAATGACTTTCAGGGAAGGAAAAAAAGGAAAAAAAACTAACGATTTATTTCTAAGACAATCAAAATTTCAAAAAAAAATCAAAGAGTCATAAAATGTGCTTTAGCGATTTGCTTAGACCAAAATGGTCCTACTAATAGGTTTATACAATAATAATGAGTGTTTCTGCCCAACCGCGACAAAAGATATAAAAAATGTGAAGAATATATTTTCGATAGAGCAAGCAAGCTCTTCGAAATTCAGAGAATCGCAAAAATTCTATAACATAAAGGGTCTGGAAGAAAAATCTTCAAAATTTCAAACATCCAATAAGTGCCTGAAAAAATCCTACAAAACTCCAGCTTACTCAAAAAAGTCACTTATCGCAAAAGCATATTATTAGCACTATTCATACGTACACTTGCTGTACTTTCTTCCATGGCTAGAAGTTCGGAAAATGAAATATGCTTTGCTTTAGCAAACGAAGATTGGATCGTTGCGACATAAGCAATTCTGTACTACACACCTTTGGAAGCGAAAGAACAAATTTCCAGCATTTTCTATAAAATTCAACATCAAAACGCAAAAAGCGATATTTCCGTATTTTTGGCCTATCATTTTACAAGTTTCGAGAAAGGGGCGGCAGGTGAATGTCCAAAATGGATAGTAGATGCGCGATCAAGTTGGAGATTTGTGGATTTTTTGTACAACAATTCGTTTTTTAGGTACCTAAAATTTTATAGATTTTTCTTCCAAACTTCTAATGCATCACACTTCTGCTATTGTTTAGAGACATAGTAGAGCTTGCTTTGCCCTATCGCATTATGTTTTAAAAATTTTAAACTTTGCCGCGGCTTATAAGGAATGTTCATTATTTTTCATCAACTAAGTAATATGATCGAAAGTGCATCAAGCTGTATAGGTAAAAAAAAGAAGGAAAGTTTTCGTGAGATTTAGGGCAAAACTCTGGAATTAGTCGCTAGAGAATGTGGCAAATTCGAAGCTACGTTAAAAATTGTCCATCTGGACATGTGAGGGCCATTACTTACTGCTCGCTTTCCCACAGCGCTGAAATCTAAAATTAGCCTCAAACAAAAGAGTACCTTGTTGGCAGCAAATGCAGTGATTCACTTCAAGTTTGGTGCGAACATGTGCGTAAGGGGACTTGAACTATGGCTAAGTTTGTGAAAATTATTTGGATGAAAGTTATAACAAAACTTTAAAATTGGTGAGGGGACTTCAACATAGACAAAGGAAGCTATATACCTAAAAATTTTGCGGATTTAAGAATGGACCCTGTTTCGAAAACTCCCTTTTAATTTCTCGAGTCCTACTTATAACCACTGAAAACGATGGGAACGGGTAGTCTAAGTGTTACTTGACTATTCTGTTTTCTCGAGTACACATCATGCTTGAGCCTGTCGTCTCAAAACTTCCACATTACAGTAACTCTCCTGATAGTGTAGCCTTTACGAGAAGTAAAGGCTGGTAATGACGCGAAGAAAATAAAAAAGAGGATTCCACGACCTTCTTGAAGAATTCAGCTGTTTCACAAGCTTACTGACAGACTCCAATACCAGTTGCGGACCAAGGGCGACACTGGTATCGGAGTCTGTCAGTCTGCCTCCCCCCCCCCCCCCTCTCCCCCGGAGAATAAGTCGCGATAAAATTTACTTACATAGGTCACAAAAATGTGCAAGTGACCTGTTTATTCTTGTAAATAATCTCGAAATTTTTTTAAACTTTTCGAGAATTCAACTTAACCTTGTAAATTTTTTTCGGGGCATGGCTGGCGCCACGCCCCCTTTTTTAGATCTTAGGGGGTTATGGGCTCAGTTGAGAAGCAACCTAAAATTTTTTCGGAATGCGCGGCTAACGACTCGCATCATCATTTGAAAGAAGATTTTACCCCTCCCCCAACGGAAATTTGGAGAACGCCACTGTCCATTACCGTTCTCCAAGATTATATAGCTCAAAACAAAACTTTCATAATGATGGTGAGTGATGAACATCTGAGGGCACAGTGTCTCCTCAATGGTTTGGTCAGGGCTGCCAATAAGTTCCATAAAAATTCTACAAATACATCTGGCCGAATACAGCATAAACCCTTGCAGGATTACAGTGGCGGTCCGAGGGGGGGACGCCCCCCCCCCCGGGAATGGGTCGCGAAATTTTTGAAAATTACCTATATGGGTTATAAAAATGTGCAACCCCCCCCCGGTCCGAAATCCTGGGACCGCCACTGCAGTATTAGTATAGATTTTTCAGCCTTTTGCCAGCTCTCACTAACGAAGAATGTCAGACTTAGCATGAAAACAAAAAAAAAGACTTTTCATATTCGGGCTATTTTTGTTATCCGGACATTTTAGCCTTCGGAAAAAAAGCAGCAAAATTCCGTATGGCTGTGATATGATAGTATACATAGGACCAAGTTGGGTCTCCCCAAAATACCCACGTATACTGTTTTATTTTTGTTTGTTTTTTTCTAAATTTTTAAATTTGGTACTTTGCTTTCAAACTTCCACTGATCCAACTTTTTCTGCTATCGTTCAATAGCCATCTAAGAGAGCTTGTTTTGTTAGGGAAAGAATAAAGAATACAGTCGCAATGGCTTGAACTATAAAAGTCGTAACAAGGTATTTGTAGGTGAAACTGCAGATGAATCATAGTCGAAACCACAAGGCATGTTCCTTTCATCATCACGCTTAAGACTTTGTTGGAAAGGTTGGTAGTATCGCCCCCATCTAGAGTCCCGAACAATTTCTGTTCACCTCAAATTTTATCTCTGCAGTTATTCTCGTAAAATAAAATGAGAAAGAAAGAGGCTGAAAGGAAGACATTATACATTCAAGTTTTATACTATAAGTCATGAAGACAGATAAGAGAGCTTGACCATCATAATGCTCAAATGTCCAAAAAAAGGCATGCAATTAGCAAATTGGAAAAACATTAAGATATGCTATTATCATACAGATGCCCCTTTTTCAGGCGGATTTTCGGCAGTGTGCTCCTTCGGGACATCCGTAGACTGCTCTGAAGAAGCGCTTACCGAAGATTTGGATTGGTCTACTTCTGGTTCAGCAACAACTGGATCACTACTGGGGGCAATTTGAGATCGCTCAACATTTGAACTACCACTACTACTTTCCACAGGAGCAGTATTTCGGGGTGGTTCTGCTGTACGGGGTCTAGCATTTGGCATAACTTCACGGAACTCGATTGTATACTCGGGATACATACGATAAATCATAACGGTCACAAATTTCACATTATTAGCTTTCGGGTAGTTCGGTATATAGAACGAGGTCACTTCCATCCGATGCTTCAGAAGCAAATGCAGATAGTATCTGAAAGTAGATTAACTGACATGCAGATCGACTATAGTCTAGTAGATTCTCCGCTCGATATAGTGTGCTTACTGTGCCAAGACTTTGCAGTGGAATTTCGCGCGAAACAAATAGCTACGCGTGGAGAATGCCGACAATCTGCGCGGGCAAGTAGCCTGCATTACACGCGCATCAGTTTGTTCACGCGCAAACTTTACCGCAATGTCTTGGCATCGCAAGCTTTATACTAAGCGGAAAACTAGACCACACAATTTGGATAATATCTACTTTCCATTTTTGTGATATAATTAATGGCTTCTCGCTTATCACTTCTAATCAGCAGCAACTCCAAAATTAATGGGCCTTCCATGACGTCTTTCAAATAAAAAAAGCTAGGCTCACTGTGTAGGAAAGTCGAAATTCACATCGCAGACATTGCATTTCTCGCCGGTAAGTTGCGTCTCCGTTGCTAGCAGTTTATCATCATCGTAAAACGATAGTTTCACATCCAAAATGCTTCCACCATGGTCTACGACTGGAACAGACAAAATCAGACACGTTTACGTTAAAAGATAGAAAAAGTATCGAATAGATCTAGAGGTCTTAGACTTCATTAAATTACATCAAAAATGCTTGAAAGCGATCTTCCAATGGTGACACAATAACTTTGGAGAGTACCAATGCAACAATGAAATCTGAGTATCACCAAATCTGTCCAAATAGTATTTCGATACTTACTGTGTTCTATAGCCTCGACTGGTCTGTTGAACGACTCCTTGGTCATACAGTACGGACATTTTTCGCGCTGAAGTGGACCAATGCTGTAGCCTGTGTTTGTGATACGCGGAAGCTCGATCTCCCGCGGAGGAGGTACTGCTGGCGATGACGACGTGGGTTCTGACGAGAGTGCAGGTGAGTGAAGAGGAGTTGAATCAGTTGCTAAAGTATTAACGTCGGATATAAATGAGAGAAGTAAGATTATGTAAGAGTCGCCAGTTATTATATCCTTGTATGTTATTCCATGCTAGTTTGGCACAAAAAAAGACAAACGCTCAGAGACTAATGTTTGACAATCTTCTGCTCTTAACCGAGTACCTGATGTTCGCGACTGCGAGCTTCTATATGATGGCAAGTGTAACTTTTCGCAATAACTTGCTACTCAAAAAGAACAAGAGAGATAAATCATGTGTCGTGACACTCGTTGTACAACCTAAGGGAACGAACGGCCATAGGTTGTCGGTGTTGTCAATGTTGTCGGTGTTGTCGGTGTTGTCGGTGTTGTCGGTGTTGTCGATGTTGTCGGTGTTGTCGGTGTTGTCGGGTTAAGAGACAGTTTAGAGAGCGCGCGAAACGTGGAGGCTATCATGAGTCCTACAACGACCGGCAACCTCGGCAACCTATGGCCGTTCCCTAATGTCCAAAATTAAAACCTTCAGCTCTTTTGGAAAGTGATGCTTGACGGAAATAACGTCATCATTGGCTTCTGGAACCATATGTAAAATCATGAGAGGAAATAGGCATACAGATACTGTGTAGTGCTAGACTGAAACGGATGGAGAGACAGATTTCAAGAGCTTCTTCGACCTCATTAAAGGCAGTGTCCGGGCAAAAACTCAATTTTAAAATTTTGTGCTTACAAGGGCTTATTCGCTGTGCTAGATCTAAAAATTCACACCGGAGAGCGTAAAAACGGCAAAAAGGGCTCTAACGCAGGAAGGTGATTAGTAAGTGAGCGGGCCCTCCCCATTGTAAATTCAAGCTCCCAGTTCCGAAACGATCTTTTTGGTCCGATTTGAAGCCATGCGTTTGGTGGAAATGTAGGGCAACCAGCGGACTCGAGAAGATTGCTCCGAAAGCTGCGAGCGTGAGTTTACAGCAGAAAGACCCCGCTCATCTGCTGATTTCTCTCCTGCGTTAGAACCCTTTGTAGCGCTATCCAGCGTGGATTTTTGGACTTAGCATAGCGGATAAGCCCGGAAGCACAAAATCTCAAAATTGACTTCTTTACCCGGGCACTGTTATCAAAAACACGAGTGATAGCTGAAAGCCACTGGACAAGAGTTGCCTCCCTCCCGCATAAAATGGTCACAAACTTTTCAAAAAGATCCACATCACCTCAAAAACTAGGCAGATAACCTATTTTTACTAAATTTTAAAAAAGAAATTGTAAAAAATATGTGCCCTTGCACACCAAAAAAAATTCTTGAACTGCATTGCTTCACTAACCTTTTTCTCGGGTTGGTGGTCTCCGCTTAGCTATAGGTACCGCTTGATCTCGCATGGCGGCCATGGCCGTATGCTCATCCTAAATCAGGGATGCTGACTTGACAAGCAATATGAATGAAAAAACACCATGATATGCAAAACTGACCAATTTGCGTTTCCTCAACTCTCTTCGTTTTCTAGCTGCCTCTATCTTGCGCTGACGCTCTCGCTCCGCTTGCAATTCTTCCTCTCGTTCCCGCTCCCTCATGTACTGTCGGCGTTCTTCCCGATGTGATTTCTCAAGCTTATCCACACCCCTAGACTTGCCCTTAGCTCGCTGCCTCATTTCTCGCTCTAGTTCTTCTGATTGTCGCAAAGCCGGGGAGCCTAGAAATATGAGCACTAGATTAGAAACTGAAAAGTAAGTATGTTCCCACCTTTATTTCTATTCGAATCATCCGAAACGGTATGTCCAACACGACCCGGTTTCGAGTCAGGTTTTCTCAGTTTTTCGTTAGCTTTTCTCTCGCTCTGAAAAAAAGTTGACTACCGAGAGACACTCGAAAACACGGTTAACAAACTCAAAAGATCTCAAAAGATGTCTCACCTCAGTCTTGTCCCAATGATAGATTTGATAAACCAAAGCGAACGACTGATGTGTAATGAGATGTTTCTGGTAATCATGTCTTTCTCGGAATAAATCACCACATATGAAGCACAAATGGTACTGCAAATCAGCAGCCGTTTTGCGTTCATTATTCCTATAACATAACGATACACATGAAATACTCTCTTGTGAGGCAAAAAATCAACCAAAAAAAAGAATTGAATAAAAAGTTACATCAAAAAATCAGCAGGAAAGAAGTTACCTCAAAATCAACAAAAAACAGATCTAGATAAAAAAAATTACCTCAAATACATTCCCATCTTATTTGCAGCTGTTTCTGATTGACGTGGTTCTAAAAGCATATCAATAAGGTTCGACAAGATGCAAATTACGCCGTACTCTATCCAAATAACAAAGATAGCCATCGAGGGAACGTGCAAAAGGTACAAAGAAAGAGCAGCAAAAAATTTAAGCAAATTGAAATCCACAACAATAACAAGATAACATGAATATTCCGCTGACCTATTTCCTAAACTATTGCACTGAGTAAACATGACAAACCTAGCAAAACTCGAAAGAAAGGAATTTAATGTGACCATCTGTGTAGATATAATTCACAATGAATCAAATAGTTCCGCCAAAACGAGCTTCTGGTGATTTGATCGTGGCTTTCTCATACTCCAAACGTTCCTGTTCCCGTTGCAGCAAACGTATTCGATTCGAGAGTTCCAAATGATATTCGGCCTTATCACCATACTGGCAGTACAAGTCAAAATCAGGTGAAATTTTTCGTTTGATATCGTAGATGATGTCGTAGGTAGGAAAGGCGAACTCTCTGCAAGAAAGTGATATACAGTCGAGGAGATTCAGCGGTAAATATAGTGTGCTTGCACAGAAGGTGAAATGCGGTAAAATTGGCGCGTGAAGAAATAGCTTCGACTGTGACGCCGGCCAATTGCGCGCGCAAAATACCCGCAGTAGTGGCGTGGTTACTTGTTCACGCGCAAATTTCACCGCATTTCACCTTCTGTGCAAGCAAACTATATTTACCGCTAATCTACTGGACTGTACATTCGTATTATTGAGTTGTAGAAGTTCTGTCCGGCTCATTTTTTGCATATCGGAGCACTTTTTGATAGAACAAATCAACTTCTATAAGGTGGCCTCCAAACGTTCACATGGTGCTTTATCAATGCGTAGAAAGCAAAAATCCAAAAATATACGACTACGCTAAAAAGCGTTTCCGTCACAAAAAAAATCCCAACGGATCCCCCCCCCCTTAAAGGCAGCGTCCAGGCAGATCTGGACCTATGGGGCGGGCTTTTACGTGGAAAGTACTTTTGGGGCCCTAACTAAGGCACTGCCCAAGCGGCAGCTCAGGTAGTGCTGTAATGGCTGAGATATTCAACTCGAAACTGGACTCCGTGACCGTGTTTCGCATGGATTCATGGCGCAAAGCGTGGATCCTGGCGCGAAACTGCCATGAATCCATCCGAATACGTTCGCGGGGGCCAGTTTCGAGGAGAATATCTCAGCCATTAGAGCACTACCTGAGCTGCCGCTTGGGCAGTGCCTTAGTTAGGGCCCCAAAAGTACTTTCCACGTAAAAGCCCCATAGGTCCAAATCTGCCTGGACGCTGCCTTTAATGATTGCTCACATCAGATATGCACACAAAAGTGTTGTTTTTGTGGTCATTCGAGAAACATTGGCTAAAGAGGCGACAATTTCAGCTTTTCGAAATTCTTATGGTTGAGATTCTTTAGAAACTAGCGCATATGCAAGAGTGAAACTTCTACGGGAGTCCTGCAGGTTTGTGCCATGATACTCAAAAAAATATTCTAGTCATACTCCAAAACAAGCCAGTATTTATTTGATTTCTGAACAAAAAACATAACAATTATAAATGGTTTATGTATGAGCATGTGAGGGGCCGTAGAATCAAAAAAAAATGCGATTATTTGCGTGACTGAACATTTCTAAACTTTGACGTGAAACATCACGTGGAACATGTTATATGCGAATGTTTGGAAAGCTTTGTAGAATTCGTAGTGCTCTACTGGATGTTCGCCCAAACTATATCAACCCCCCCCCCTCCCTAGAAAAATTTTGTCCATTTCGGACAGGACATTTCGAATAACCTAATGTAAATTCGAAAAAGAAGACATCATTTTCAAACTGGCAGAATGTTGAAAGAATATGAAGAAAAGAAGAGAAAAAAGCACTGTTAGAGGGAAAAAATTATGAGTGAAATATTGAAAACATATTATTAAAATGACTCACGCAATGACTATCGCATATGTTATGTGAAACAAGAGGCTAGCTCCATAGATTTTCCAGAAATCTCGGAATTCTTCCTTTCTGTTTTTGTATAGAATTCTACTACGATTGGGCAGAAACTTCCACGATTTTAACAGAGGGAAGCATTGCCGCATTCCACTACTCTGCGACTGCGCTATTCTTCTCACTCTGCGTCTTCTGGAAGCACCAAAAAACGGTCGTAAAAATTTTTAACAGAGCCTTTCAGCGATATAACATCGGAGAGGTGATAAATATTTTAAAAAAAGTGAGCATCCTACACAAAATGGAGGACAAACGGAAAGCCTCAACTACTTGAAATCTATCTAAAAGCCATGACTCCATGAAGCTACATTAGATATCGTATCGCAAGAAATAACTGAAAAAGTCTACATCAAGAAAACATAGCTGATGTTTTGGTCACTAATTCATTACACCAGCAATGCACCAAAACTGGAGGAAAAAAACAAGAAGAGCGTTTAACAAAACATATGGAGAGAGAATGAGGAAAAATGAGTGAAAACTAATTTGCCAAGCCCTCAGCTATTTGAAAGCGATGTAAAAGCCATGACTCTTGCGAGAGATACAACGGCATTTAAACCTGTTCAGCGACAGACAGCAACTAGCTGATTAATTTTCCAAACATTATAAAAAATATCCCTTTCTACTGGCAGACCGTGATTTTTTTATGTTTAGAAAGCTGATGGTGGGAAAAAAAGGTAAATATCGCAAAGGAAAAAAACTTCAAACTGCATTCCAATTCGAAAGTAAACAACTGAGCATTCTGAAAAATAGGGCGATGTAGACTAGAAGATGGCTTTGGTAAGAAAAGAAAGCATAAGTGGCATAAGCAGAAAGTATACGAACAATAATATGGCGAGATCACGTAATTTTTTCACCAGCATTATTCAACCCGCCAAATTAGCAGCATGGACGTGATTGCGTACATACGGTAAAGCAGTTTTATTTTTGAAATGCGAGGCTGAAAATGGGATATTGTGAGCTTTGTGGCAGCGTATATCCAGATGGAGGACAGTCACAAACCATCCACGAGGTCAGTTCTAATTGATTTGGACTTTGCTCGATTTTCCTTCCTTGTGTGAGATACTCATTTTCTAGTCCGGAAAACGACATCAAAAAGCTGTTGAACGGCACATGCAAGCCGCTGAACTTCCAAAAAAGACAGTGTTCGTGGCACTGGCATCAAAAGGAGAGGCAGGCTACAGCTCAGTAAATTCTGACTTGTTGAAGGCGGCTTTTAGCACCGTAAGCAATTTTTCGGAAAATTGTGGTCATTTTCAGAGGCTTCAAAATCTGATTAGTTTTTCAGTTTGGAGAAGTCACACATGTTTCGTGTGGGTTCCTTCAAGATCATGCTTTTGTTGAGTTCGCCACTGAGGAGGCCGTTGAGAAGGCCAAAGCTGCTAAATCTTTGAAAATCAATGAAGTGAGTTCATGTTAGGCTTTTTGCTTTCCTTTTCGTACATCATTCTGATAACACTCAACTTTCAGCATCTTACTGGAGTCATCTACGAACGTCGGATCACTTTTCAAGATGATCATCCTGGCTCTTCTCTAGATATTGAAGAGGTAACTGCATCGTTCCACGTTTGACTTTCTTGTTTCTATGTTGAATAATCAAAGTCCCTTTGACTGTTCTCTATGAACAACCTCAAAGGAAAAGTCTGAGGTTAAAGGGCAACCGCCTATCCGAGTAAATGGTCATTCTGCTGCCGTCGATCGCAATTCCTGCTGACTTCGTCTTGCCTTTTGGGAAAGGTTGAGGTTTTATTGAAAGGTTGGATGGTTGTGAATTTTTCCTCCTCAATGGGTAAAATACCGGTACTGTTGGGTGATTTGTAGCTGTTATTCTTCTTGCATAATCTACTGAGCCGAATGTGTTCCATATTTGAGGGTGGTTGTTGCCGCAGCTTTGAGGAATTGCTTGTTTTCTGTTTTTTATTGGTTTCGATTTATCTGTTCACCTGTTCGCTAGTGATTTTTCAGATCGTTCAACATATAAAAGATCCTGCGTGTCAGGGCTTTATCACTCATGTTGACAGAATAGCCTCTGCTATAGGGACTACGGAGGCAGAGGTTTGAACTTGTGTTGTTGATATTCGTATTTAGAGCCACTTTTTTCAGATGTCGCGTCGTGCCGCTCTCTGTAAGCGTTTTGAAGATCTTCTCAAGCGCTATATCATAGATCCTACCGTAGTGCAGTTCGGTTCTGCAATAACTGGGGTTGGCACCAATGATTCCGATATGGTAAGTCGAGGTTTGCACGCAACAGGTATTAGTGTCTGTAGGTGATTCCACGACCACGCGGACTGGACGTGTTTGCGGCAGCCGCGACGCGCGCTTGAAATGTTGCGAGAACACGACTTATAAGTGGTCCAAAGCGCGTCGCATGCTCCGCACGGACGGCGAGTCCGTGCAGGCGATGAATTACCTTTCTAAAATGTTGCAGGATCTATGTCTTCTATTCAAACAAGAGACCGCGCTTATGTCTGAATTTGTTCGTGATGTGAACGAGTTGCTTTCGTGCCCAGCCGAAAACTTCCGAGAGAATCTTGTACACCCCGATGAATTGCGCGCTCTTTCTAGACGAGGTAGGTGATGGCACTTTTTCGATAGCTCTTCTCTGAGTAGAATGTTCAGATCAGACTGATGTGCTCTTTCGCATACTCAAAGAGATGAGGAGGGAAAAGTGTGGCTTTTTCAAAAGCTTATATGCCGTTTCTGATGCGCGCTGTCCGGTGATAAGATTTTCTGCGTACGACAGACATGTGAGTTTTTTTTAATTATCTGTTTCCTAAATTGTGGTAGCACATTTTTCAGTTGGTTGAGTTATCCGTGAACAATAGCATAGGCTATCAGAAATCTGCATATCTGGGAGCATTGGTGCAAAGTGATCAGTCTGAATTTCTTCGCAAGATGATACTTGCCTTGCGCTTTTGGGCCATGTCGAACGGAGTGTTTAAATCCGAAAGGAAAAAGGTGTGTTGACTTGTTGAAACAGGTTCCATGATCAACGATGTTTTGCAGACTTGGAACCTCAATTCATACACGATAACGTTGATGTTTGTGATCTTTTTACAATCGGAAGGACTTTTACCAGTCTTCACGCATTCGCAGACTCCGGTAAGAATACTACTGTAATTTCTATGTAGAATTAACGTATTTCAATATTTAGGAGTATGCGAGCGATAACAGAGTCGATTTTGCAGTTCCACCCTATTCTCTAGCAGACGTGGATATGAGAAAGTTATTCAGAGTATGTTTGCAGCACCGTAAACATTGATTTAAGATTTTGATTTAGAAGTTTTTCGTATTTTGCGTAGAAAACCAACTGGAAAAATCAGTTTTCTCACTGAGGAAGGGAGGGTTGGTGCCTTTGGCTGACTTGGAGGGGCAGATGAATTCCAAGCCACAATCGGTGCTTTTTGTGCAGGTAATGACTGTTATATGCGTGCCATTCATGTTTCAACTATAGCCGTAAATACTCATTCCCAGACACCCAGGATGTCGTGCTCTACCGCAAGGCCCGGTCTACAGTCTGCCCCAATCGGGATCAGGCCGAACCGTCGGCTGAATTAGCGCGCTCGCAGCGCTAGGGGTTTGCGCTGCATACGCGCGCTGTCGCAGGCAGCGAAGAGATTGAGGAGAGAGCAGACTAGCTAGACGCAGAAGTAGCGCGAAACCCTCGCGACGCGCACTCCCGCCAAGCCAATTTTGGCCTGGTTAGGATTGGGGCAGACTGTAGTTCAAATTTGAATGTCTACGGGATGCAGAGGACTTATCTACTTTTTCTGTTCTTCAGGATCCGATAGAGGTGTCTGATAATGTAGCAAAGAATGTAACTAGTAAAGCAGTAAAAACAATGAGACATGCAATGATGCTTTCACTTGCTGCGCTCAAGCAGAACGCTGATTCTTTTGCTGTGATGTTAGGTGTACTGAAGCCGAGTGAGACTACGACTTCACCTGCACCCACCACGCCTGCTACAGGTATGTGCTGTCAACTTGTTATGGTTTAAATATTTGTATTTTCAGAGGGTTCATGTCGCGTCTCTGAATTCCCAGAAACGGTAGACGATTGTGCAATGGAGACGTTGATGCAGATTATCCTGCTCATAATTTTACGATGTGAGACTCCAGCCATGCCTGCAAAAAGGGCTAGATTTGATTGCGTATGCATATTTTAATTGTATTCCACATGATGTAGTTCCGAATTTGTAGGATGCTGCTGATCTCGGTCTATTCGAGACTCCCAGGAGACTTTGGATCTCAAGAAGGACTCTGAGAAAGAAGTGGAGCGCAGTACTTGAGCCAGACGAACAATTTCCTCTACTTATTGAAGCTCTTGTAAGTTTTTTTTTTCATAGAAATTTCTGGTAAATATGACAATTGCTCGTAGTGACAATTTTTTAGGTTTCTAATTCTCTCTATTCATCCACACCCAGCGACTGCATCTTACAATTCCAAGCGTTTTTCGATTTTCACGGGGATTCGCTTTGGTGAGTTCTGGAATTTATGCCCTTTAGTATGCTTAAAAATTCCCATTCCTTTTTTTTTCATTTTCTCAAAATTTTCTATTGTTATATTTGTTTTATTTTTTACTTTTTCAGGGTCGGCTTGAAACTTGTCGATGGTGAAATGGTTGATGTTGTGAATGTGGCCCACTTCATTGAACAAATGCTTACAAAGACGAAAGATTATCTCGCATCCAACGGAAATTTGGATTTGAAGCAGTTCTCATTAGAGGAGTTCCAGAAAAAATTCGATGGTATCTTCAATAGTAAGAGAGCTTTAGCAATCTAGTATACGTGCTCATTGTTTTATTTTTGAAGTTTTTGATTTCAGAGTTTTTATATTTTTTTACTCGTGTGCGGGTTTTATAAGATCTTCGTTTTGACTCGAAAGAACCTCTTACATTTGTGTTTTCTCTAATTAACTTTCCTCAGTTTTTTTTCGTACGCGAATTGACCTCGCTTGAATAAATTCAACAAATGGAATTTTTTTAGCATTTCTGTGAGTTTTGATATAGACAGCTTGTTATAAGTTTTATCTTTTTGTTAGCTTTGACTATGGAAATTTACTACACGTAATGAATCAATCAAGCGAATGAGAGGCAATTATCACAATAGTCACATTGCATAATCTTTTTAATTATAAATTTACACAACACAATCTGGAAAAAAATCTGTACATGTTTGAAATCGATTCTCGAAGAACGATCCTGAGACAAAAAATCTTCTTTAGAAATAGCTGCTAATCGAGAGAATCCTATGCTGTAGCTGCGCATGGAGATTTATCCCTCAGTCTTCTTTGACTAGAGCTTTCGGGAATAGGCCAGGTGGCAGCGTTTTGAAACCTTCGACTTTTCCTTTGTACCAATAACTATCGACCTTAAGTGAGGATACCAATAAAGTTCTGATAGACGTTTTGCATCAGCTTACATCTTCAACAATGACTATCCTGTCACCTTTCGAAAAATAGAGCATTTTTGGATCATCACTAGCGTGGTCCGCTATTGCGGTTACTACCTGAAAAAATTCGGCGATTCGTACATATTTTCAACAAAAGCAGCAAACCCCTTGTCAAAATAACATTTCCTGGAAGCGCCTACACACCCACTATCTTAAAAACAATGTCGCCAATTTGTGCGGAGCGGATCGCGCATGGTCGCCTCGTTTGGACCCTTGCGCATGCGAACTACCCTCTGGGCATGTCACGCCCTCAGCCTTCAATAGCCGATCAGCCAGAGAATATGTTACTGACGCGGCGCAGAGCCGAAGCGAGGCGGAGCGGACACGCGCGACCCGAGCCGCACAAATGGGCGATGCTGCCAATGGGATAGGATATGATAGGGCATTGAGAGTATGCAGGCTCTTCAGAAATTAGTTTGATGGGGATTCCGACGCTTCCATTGAGAATTCATGTAACAGTGTGACAATGGCTTGGTCACAATGACAATTTCAATGAAACCGGAGGTGCCTACCTTTCCTGTGCCGCCAAGAGCTGCAATAGCTGCGAGTCCTCGTGTTTTTGGACTCTTGACTGGAGTACCGTAAGGCGCCAGGAACGATAGCGGAGCCAGACCCTCCTGCCCATTGACTCGTCCTCGTATCCAGTCCTGATCCAAATGTGCTATCACTTGTATGGTGTCTCCTAAAGCTGATAAACTAGCGATGTGGACTTTAAACTCCTCGCAACACTCTCACCTGCCCTAAATTCCAGATCACCAGCAACGCCTGAAGAATAATCATAGGCTGCAGTCATTTGCTCTAGTGATTGTGGCTGAGTTGAAGCTGGCGTAAGCGGTAGGCTACCGATCCCAGGGCATGAGACAAAATTCGCTGGGAAGATGCCTTCTCGACCATTCAATGTCCCTCGCAACCAATCAGTGCCAACTCGTTCGGTGGCTGTGATTTGGTCGTTTACTCGGAACTGGAGAAAGAAATTTCAGAGATTTTATCCAAAGATACTAATCGTATATCACGTACAGACAAATCTCCTGGAGTATCAGATTGGAAATCATAGATAGCAGTGGCTATGACTTGGTTAGAAGCATATCCAGAACTCAGAGGAACTCGAATATCCAAGAAAGACAATGGAATGATACCATGAGCACCAGTTCGGCTATTCATACCTAAACACGAACGGTCATCTAGCGCAATTTAATAGTGAGCAAATCTCACCATAGATCCATTGTTCATCAACATCGCGTTTTAAAACAACGGTATCACCAGCTGCACAAGATAGCTCGTCCACATGAGACCCAGTAAATGAGTATTTCACGATAGCATGTGGCTGAGACGGAGAGACAGCTGTAAAAAGACTACGCTTCAGAGAAAAACTTGGATAAATGGAACTTCTGCCCGGAATATGGGACGTCCTCGTATATGTTAGTGGACAAGGCTAGACAGAGCAATGAGAAGAAAAGCAAAGCAAGTGTAAGTAACTGGATTCCACATAAATAAAATCGTGCAAGACATTTACCGATGCCATTTAACATTCTCGACGTAGGCGGTATCGGAGGTGGAAGACGAATAGGCTCAGGAGTACCTGGAGTACCTGTCGTAGGAGGAAGTTCACAGTCATGCTTGTGAACACAGCCAAGAACGTGGTCATAGATATTGGTCATCGAAACTGAGGGCTAGATGGACACCATGGCAAAACTTTCGAGGTCAATCAGACACAATGCGCCTAATGCTACAATTAATCAAGTCTACCTCAAAATATTAGGCTGGAAACTAAGTTTTGCAACCGGTTTCATAACTTCACTCTCTTTGGATATGGCGCACTCAAACTTTGTTATGTAGAAGGCAATGTGAGCTACAAGTGAGCACAAATTGTCTAAATTTTGAACACGAAATAGAAAAGTTTCAGACGTTTTTTGAAAAGTAGTGAAATTTGAGAATTTTTGGGGTTTCAAGCTAAAATAAAGCCTTTGACAGCCTAGACCATGCGCAGTAATCCGGATTCGTCTACAAATTATTGCTGGAGGTTGACTCCTTTGGCCTATTAAGAAAGAAACAAAATTTAGGGGTATATCGAGATTCGGCGTCCTCATAAAGTCGAAAGAGTCGATGTACGCAAGAGCTGCTGGGAACGACCGTCAATGACTAAAGAGTCCGAAGCTCAAATTTCGCCGAGACTTCACATAGTAAGGTTATTTGACCTGCCAAATGCGAATATCACATTCATTTGTTGAATCAACGCCTTTTTCCTTGTTTAGGGTGAGACCCCATATCGTACACCTACAGTAATCCTACAAAGAAGCCCTTATCACGCAATTTTACTACCGTTTTCGTGATCAGCATGTCGGATAACACCCCTATGCCAGGTTTCAGCCAAATCCGTCAAACTTTGAATTTTCCCCTTCATACCATGCACCTACCGTAACCCTCACTGAAAGCGTCAGAATTTGGTAGGATAGCAGCTGCGCTTGTAGCTTACGTAATAACCAACGCAGTGGCAAAATTTGAGTGCGCCATGTTGAGTAAGAGGGAAGTTATGAGACCAGTTTCAAAACTTAGTTTCCAACCTAATAGAATGCAGTTGAAGCCCAATGTCTATGACCGCGGTGGTGAGACTAGTCTCAGTCAGAGGTCGTTAGCCAAAAGCAAAGCTTCATGCGGTTGAAGGCACTGCTCACCCAAGTCTGAGGTTGATCAAATTTTGTGCAGTACAACGGCGAGGTCCGTAAGTAATTACCCAAGTTCCGCTGCAAAAGTTATATTCCGAAGCGAGAGAATCGCTCCAGAACATGGATGCTGCTAAGGTCGTCATGCCCAGCAACGTGAGTGGTTGAAAGCCAAGCCCAAAACGGCTACATAACACCTAAATGTTGGAAATCCGTCATTTATTATGATAAACACAATTTCGACACTGGTAATCGCAGTTCCCAGTTGGGCTCTTATTTATGGACCAGTCACGTTGATGGGCATGGCGACCCCAGCAGCATCGGGAACAATTATCACGCTCCGCAATAGACTTTTTGCAGCGGAACTTCGGCAATGTTGTTAGTTAGGGCCTTGCTGTTATAGATACTGCATCTTTCACCAACCTCTTTAAGAGGACGGTGCCTTCGAGAACTAACACAGGTAACATTAGCACGATAATGTTTGAGTTATCATAATGTAACTAAGTATGCTCATGCCTGCCTGCTTTCACTGTGAAAAGCACAAGAAGCATGCAAGAAAACTGAAGCCATGCAAAGAAGCAGTGTATAAAGCTGAAAGAACGTACCAGCGCTAATATTTGATGAAGCCGGAGGCGGACGAGGTGGTGGCGCTTTCTTCGTTCCTAAATTCACTATCTAGCCTAATCACACGCTCATGCAAACTAAAATTTCACTCTGCACATATAGATAGAATGAAGAGAAGAAAGTAGAAAGAAGAAGGAAAAGTCATGCTTCGAAGGTGTGGTAAGCACTGCATATATGTGATGAAAGATTGAAAAATCAGTTTAAAATAAGATAGCATACGAACATTCGAAGTAATATGTATTTAGAAAAAACAAGAGAAAAACACAAAACAGGACTTACCTTGAGTATCTACATGCAAGGATCGCAGCTCATCGACCAATGATGGATAAGCGTTGCCATTGGTGGAAGTCGAACCGTAGTAGGCGGAGCTTGTAGATGGCGCAGTTGGCAACGGTTTATAGTCGTTCGCACTCTTGTATTTAGCAGGTGGAGTTGGTGAAGAATAACTCGAAGCAGATGAAGTCATGGAATTCGTTGAAGATGTCATCGAATGCGACGCAGCCGTGCTGCGATGCGGCGGCGGCGGCGGTGGAGATGGCGCTGCCGCATCTTCATGATGCTTTGGCTTTGAAGGCGGGCTTGGCCTGAATTTGAGATTTTCAAGAAAAATAACAAGCTTCCACAGACAAACGGCTCACTTGCTGCTGGCACTTTGCCCTCCATAGTGTTTTTCAAGTGCAGCAATCAGCTGATTTCTAGTCTCAGGATTTTGCGCTGCCGATTTGGCCACACTTCGAACCAGTGGGTTTTTGGCCGCGGCAACAGCTGCCTGGCGAATCTCAGGCTTCTTAGCTGCTTCGAAAAAGGCCTTAGCTGCCGAGACGGAGAAGGCGGTGTCTATAAAGTACCACACCTGAGCTGGTTCAAAAAATCCGTAGATATTGAATACTTTACTGCCTAGGGTGTCTCAGCTTTTTCCAACGAGTATACAGTCTATTGCCGACAAAAAAAAGTTTGACAGCTGTGTAGCCCCATTATTGCTCTACGCCAATTTCTGTGCGGTTCAAAGCTGTGTCAATGCATATTGGTTGTTCTATCATTCATTCTCTAACTAGGAGACGTGAGCACGCTTTGCGTATTCAATTTAGAACTAGGAGACGCGAGACCGCTTTGCACACATTGTCTAAACAAGCTTAGTCGCGTACTCAGCAGGTTCACACTTGTCATTTATCTCGTCCACGTTTATTCACTCTTTGGAAACAGGGAAAAACAAACTCAAAAAACAATGTCCGCAATGCAGTCACGCGTCTCCTAGTCGTAGAATATGATACATTTCATTAACTAGTTCATGGATGAGTAACGTGTTTTGAATGATTTACTATGAGAATTCGTAGAAGAACATGTTTGAGCTTGTTAAATCACACTGGCTTGAACACGTCCTTTCACGAAATCCTTATTTAACCAAAACGCATTCATAAACTTGTTGATCAAAGGTTACAGTCGAGTATCTAGATTTTCTGGCGCTATTCCAGTATCCGGGCCCCAAAATTTTTTTGTCATGGATTTTGTTGAAACTTGGCCCAGGGGGGTTATTCGGGCCGCTGATGGCGAATATCATATTGGTTTTGTACGGTAGCGTCATTTTCTCAGGTTACGGTGGATACACGGTAGGGGGTCAAAATCACGGATTTCGCTGAAACTTGGCCCAGGGGGGTTATTCGGCCCGCTGATGGCGAATATCATATTGATTTCGTACGGTAGCGTCACTTCCTTGGGTTACGGTGGATATACGGTGGGAGGTCAAAATCTCAAAATCCGCTGTAACTTCGCACATAGGGATTATTCGACATGCTGATTAGAAATGTCACACTTTCTCAGCACGAAAACGACTCCCTGCATGGTTACGGTAGGTTTACGATATGGGTCAAAATCACAAATCGGTATCTTTCCCCTTGCTTCGCTTAGGCAAAAGCCGCAGCAGGATGTGTAGCGCGCGGCGGTGGTCGTGTGTGCAAAGCTTCACGATTGTGCGAATCGCCGTACATTCGTTTCAGGCAAAACTATTTTTTGAACCCGTTACCGTGTAGGTACCGTAACTCGAGAAAAATAACTCTATGGTTCAAAACCAATATGATGTTCGGCATCAGCGGGCCGAATAACCCCCCTGGGTCAAGTTTCAGCGAATTCCGTGACTTTGACCTCCTACCGTATACCCGCCGTAACCCTAGAAAATGACGCTACCGTACAAAACCAATATGATATTCGGCATCAGCGGGCCGAATAACCCCCCCTGGGTCAAGTTCCAGCGAATTCCGTGATTTTGACCTCCTACCGTATATTCACCGTAACCCTAGAAAATGACGCTACCGTACAAAACCAATGTGATATTCGGCATCAGCGGCCCGAATAACCCCCCTGGGCCAAGTTTCAACAAAATCCACGACAAAAAAATTTTGGGGCCCGGATACTGGAATAGCGCCGATTTTCTGCTTAATATAGTGTGCTTGCACTGAAGATGAAATGCGGTAAATTTTGCGCGTGAACAAGTAGCCACGCCAGTAATGCCGGCATTCTGCGCGCGCAATTGGAAGGCGTCACAGGCGTAGCTATTTCTTCACGCGCAAATTTCACCGCATTTCACCTTCAGTGCAAGCACACTATATTGAGCGGAAAATCTACTCGACTGTACGCAAAACGTGCTCGCGCCTCTTACTCAGTGAATAAATGATAACGTATGGCTGTCGCGTGAGTTTAAGAATACGACAAAAAAACCAATACGCATTGAGACAGATTGTAAAGTTGTTCTTTCGAGAACGAATGATCAAAACCAGTCAATATATGATTCACCTATTCACTTTTTTTCACTGAAAAATTCAAATTTTCTTTAAATACTATCAATCAAACTTTACAACATGGGAGAGGAAAAGATCCAAGTTGAAGAGATAAAATTCAAGTTTCCAGTACAATTGATAATATTTACCCGATAGTCCTCATTTCAGGTGACTTCAAAATATTAGCATACACTCAAGGAGTTTCATGGACACGTTTAGGTATGCAACACTTGGAAATTGAAAATAGGATCTTTCATCGTGCAATACAAAAAAACCAGAAGTTATGAAACACTACTGTCTCATGAGAAAAATGTCAAATAAATAATTTTTTTGACACATACTTCAGTTTTTGTTCAAGCAAGAGATATTGAAAGTTCATTTCTCAACATAGAAAAAAGAGATGAAGAGCTACACCTAAACTCCAGTGTCAATTTGGAACATAAATTATTCTTTCATAGTATACACATAACATCAAAGACTATGAATGATAGATTACTATAAGAGAAAGACTGGATAGAGACAGAAGCTAAATAACAAAAAATTCTGCTGGAGATATACCGCAACCGATCAAAAGATTGATTTTATATTTATTAGTGAACTTACGGTTCTCGTAATTGAAATATGTGCAATCTTTTTTCTGCACAAAACTTGAGTCATATGATTTTTTTTGATAACTTTATACCTTATTGAAAAGCCAACTCAAGAATGTGATTTTCTTAGTCCGCTAAGTTTTTTTTTTTGCAGTCAAAACAACAAAGTAGAAAAAAATACACTATTCGATCATTAGCAATGGGGTCGGGATGGAGTAAATGGAGTAAAGTTATCTTTTATTCGAATTTAATCAAGCTCGCAGAGGTATAAGGGCCAAAAAGGCCAGGACGAACATTGTTTGTTTTGTGGCATCAACTTATCGATTATCCCTCTCCTATTCCCTCTTACAAAAAAAAATATGACATTAATTTCTTGAATTCATCTAATCAAACCAACAGAATCTTCGCCATTTTTTTGAGAAGCTTTCAGAGCATTTGGAGACATGACATTTTTTTGAAACCTCGAAATTATCAAGGCGAACCAACCAACCTGACTTTGGCATTCGGTGGGAATGTGAATATATTTTTTAACAAGTGAATAATTAGTGCTGGGCAATTGGGTGAAGGAAAAAGAATTCGCAGTGAAAGAATGTGAAGAATCACAACGACATGAGTGCGCACGCAACGAACCCACCCCTTCCCCCGATGATGTGGGTGCGAAATCGATTTCTGCCGCTCTCCCCGTCTGCAGCGCTATTTTTAAGGTGCCATGTGGATGACGGGGTTTTTGCACTCAAGATGGCCACGCGTATCAGCTGATGTGGTCAGGACAAGCTGCGTTCAGCTGAACTGCTTAGTCATTATTATGTAAATTGCTACTCCCCTCATCCTTGCAAGAACAGGGTCCACCCTTTTGAAGAAAATTTCATTCATATACAGTCCTTGCACGCAGAGACTGGACACCGTTGCGTTCAATCAAAATAGTTCGTGTTTAGGAGAGGCGGCAGACGGTTAGAGACATAACCGACGACGTCCGCAGCCGCGTCCTGTCTCTGCGTGCGATGAACCGCCCATAAAATCCATATCTGACTTACTTTCTCCGTTAGAGTCACTAAGTCCGTGATGCGGCTTGACAGGTAGTGGAGGTGGTTCCATAGAACGTCCAGTTACGACCATTGTACACAGAATACGCCAAAGTTCACTGAAAACAACTGCCCATTCACTATATTTGAGCAATCAAAAACAGAAGGCTACGGGTATCCACAAAAATTCAAAAATGGAATTTTAGGAAAGTGGTGACAAAACCAGTTCTCTGCAATCGTGCCAATAATGTGCTAATCAAATTATACAGAAAGTACACCAATTTCGACTCGATCCATAATTTTTGCAAGAAAAACACGAAAGATTTGTTAGAACGTTTGAAAAACTTGTCATATTAATAACATTCTGGTGTAATCTGTAATAATAGCGCTAATTTATCTCATAAGTATCAGAGAATTCAATCGAATCAAACCCAAAAAGCTGAATAAAAAAATTCGAGATTATAACTTTACTTAATTATCAGTTCATTTATCAGTCCTAATCTTTTCTGAAAAGAAAAAGCCAGTCATAGAGTCGAAGGCAAAACCACAAATGGGTTTCAGTGGACACTTTAGCAATTTCCTGGCAAATTATATCAGCGCATTAAATTACGCTACATACATCCAAATGTTTACTTATTTATACGTTCAGCTATCATAGGATACCTTCAAATTCTGAGCTAGATACACATCTTCCGATTGCCATAAATTGTTGATTCCCATATTAAGGACATGCAAAGAAAATGAGAATTTTGAAAATTTTTGTTTTGGTCTGAAAATAAGAAAAGTGTGTATTTGCCCATGTAACGGAACAAGATCAGCATTTACGTTTTTTTTCTCAAGGCACTTTGATAGCTGCGAATAGCAAAAAGTGAGCCACTTTTTGCTATTCGCGTACAACTTTTTTTTGGATGGTTTATGTAATGATTCATAACTGCACTTTGTGATTACAGAGAAGGGAATCATTTACTTAAACATACACATAGGTCAAAATTGCGCTGATAATCCAACAGCTCTTTCTATGATAATTCAGTGTGTCAGAAAAGAGAAAAAAAAAACTGATGTGAGAGTGATGATTCATTTCCTTAAACTTCAGCAATATTAGCCATGAGCAAATATGTTAGTATTCCATGTGACAATCTAATTTGTTGTTCTTTGGATGGGGAAAAAGTGGAAAAAAAATAAAAAGTAGCAAGTCATTTATATCCAGGAAAATAGCGAGAATCCTTGGAGAAAACTGTGCAACGTAAAAATGATGGTAGCTAATATGCAATTCTTGGACAATTATATGTAATTGAAGTGTTTAGTGAGACACAAAATTGTAAGATAGTTTCTTTTCTTGATTTAGTCGATAATACGTCATTGTTGCTAGTGAGGGAAAAGTGTGCGATAAGGCGAAAAAACTGTGCTAGAGCGATTATCAAATGCTTCCGAGCTGATAAGACGGTCGCATTGCTTGAACTATTGAACTTCAAGTGAGAGCTGAATCACCAGCCGCGGCGCACTTCCAGAGGTTGCATGTGTAACGGGAAATTTTAGAGCGAAATGTGTTCAGCGCGTAAATGTTAGAAGATTTGTTTATTAATGGAAAAAATCCAGATTTTTTTCAAAATTTTTTTCCCACTTCCAAATTCTGT
The DNA here is from genome assembly GCA_958299035.1 of Cylicocyclus nassatus. NCBI lineage: Eukaryota > Metazoa > Nematoda > Chromadorea > Rhabditida > Strongylidae > Cylicocyclus > Cylicocyclus nassatus. The sequence continues at coordinate 6,365,682 of CATQJL010000223.1, read as the reverse complement.
GGAGAGTTGTGGATTTTCGGTATATATTAGGTTAATTCAAAAGTTCTGTCGCTTTGATTTTGAAAAATTAGCAACTGTTCCCAATGTGAACGTATTGACTTACAAAAAATACACCCAGACAGAAAAATTCATCGACTTTTTCATCGTATTTCCTCTACTCCCTTGAGACATTAGAGTCCAGACATTTGATTTTTTTTTTGAAAAATTCCGAATCACTTTGGTGAACCTCCCAACTTGCGTTATTGAAGAGCTTAGATTTCTTGCCTGCGTTTGTTTTACTACTGATGCTCCTGGAACTTTACACAGGAACTAGAGAGATAAAAAAGGTAAATGACAAATTTTTCATGTAAAGAAAGTGTAGGTGGAAAGCTGCCAGAAAATTTGGAGGTAGAAAGCTGCCAGAGAATTATCTTAACATCTGTAACTTCCATCTCTATCGTCTAAGATATAGATAGCAAAGCTCTTGCGAAATAACATTTTTTTTAATAGCCACCTTTCGTGCCGCTTTTTGTTGGCCGAAGAGCGTCAGCGTGATAAAATCTACTCGCTCAAAGTGTGTAATTTATTACGGAACAACCGTTGCTTAGTCATTGTTCGAAACAGTATGTATTATGACACATAAAAAACATAACCAGTGTAAGGAAAAAATCCTCATATAACATTCCTAGAGTTTGCTCATTTCCAAGTTTTTGAAGAGCTTCGGATTTTCTAAATTGTATTTTACACATGAAAAATCCAATTTCGAGTTTTTTGAAAATTCCGTAATCGTTTTTGGTAAATTTTAAAGGAGTAGATTTTACTTGCGTTATTGAATACCTTGAACACTCATGTCGAAGGCAAAAATTATGCCAATAGTTAGTTATTCATCACTTTCCCATATAAGCCTTGACTTGAATTTTGCGAGATTTTCTGATTTTCGGAGGAAGACAATAAAACACAGCGACTGTAGCTACTCAATAGAAACTTCTATCAAAAACACAATTTAACGCTACTTTTTGTGTCCATTATTTCTCGACAACGTACATGAACCCAGATTGATGCTTAGGCCTCATTTTTGTTCAGAAAAAATCACTGATTATGATCACGAATCAACAGATTGCAGAGCCAAGAACAAATATAATAGAATGGAAGAGACTCTTGCGGAGCATGCTTGCTGACACTGAAAAACTGCGCAAACATTCCCGACCAAAGGAGATTGTTTGTTTGATTTTCGCTACCTCGTAACGGTCGCATACCGTGCTCCGGAACGATTGTTTAATCTGGGTACGAATCAAATATCTAGAATATTTGTGCATGAACAAAGGATGTATTAGTCCAAAAGTCTGCTCGCACCATTTTTTGAGTAATCTCAACTTCCTTTTATGGATATTCTTGGGTAAGTCTTGTCAAAATACGGAAATCGTTTAACTTCGAATGGTGACTGGCTTCCCTCTTTTGAGCACAGGTTGCAGAGAAAAATTGCAAGAAGGAGAATATACTCTTTTAGTAATAGGGTTCAGCAATAATTTCAAAACGAAGCGAAATCATGAACAAATATCCAACCTTCTCTTTCTAGCTAACAATAGAGTTTTCAGAAGAAGTTATATATTCTTCAGTACTGCTGTGCCAGACAGGTTTGGTAGGTGTTATTTATTCCAATCAAGGCCTAACGTTTCGACGCCTTTCGTCTTCCTCAGAGGCCTGAAAATGGCTCAAAGCGTCATCTGTGAAAAGAGGCCATCAAGCACCATCCTCATTCCTGCTAGTTCTCGATCTTCGCTCAACATCCCTACCGCAAAAATTGTCAGCGCCAGAAAATAAACATACCGTTGAGAACACCGCTATGTCAGTTTCCGCACCGGAAGTGATGGTCTTGGCGGAAGGATTAAACTATACTATAAATTTGCATTTATAGTATAGTTTAGTCCTTCCGCCAAGACCATCACTTCCGGTGCGGAAACTGACATAGCGGTGTTCTCAACGGTATGTTCATTTTCTGGCGCTGACAATTTCTGCGGTAGGGATGTTGAGCGAAGATCGAGAACTAGCAGGAATGAGGATGGTGCTTGATGGCCTCTTTTCACAGATGACGCTTTGAGCCATTTTCAGGCCTCTGAGGAAGACGAAAGGCGTCGAAACGTTAGGCCTTGATTGGAATAAAGAATACCTACCAAACCTGTCTGGCACAGCAGTACTGAAGAATATTAGCGATGCCGAGGTTTAAGGAAAGTGGAACTTTTGAACTATTAGAAGATTTACCGCCGACAATGTTCCGCTTGACACGTGAGACGCTGTCGCTTCGACAAAAAGCGATAGCTCTTCGCCAATCCTTGATATTCCTCCGACGTTGCAAGAGAACGAACGTGTTGCCCACTTTCACCAAGGATAAAAGACTAGGATACACTTGCGCTCTCGATGAAGATGATCCGAGGATAGTGAAGATTTATCAAGCTATCTTGAATGTTATCATCAAAGAAAAACAGAGACTGTTGTATTCTACCTTGTTGAAATGTCATGCAAAAGAACAAGCTTGTAAACGTCTCTTGCCTTGTGAACGTTGGAGGAGGATTGAGGATGGTTCAAAGCTAATCTGTGATTCGATTCGATCTAGGATCAAAATCAAACTCCGTGCAAAGTACGATCGACTCTTGACTGATCTCTGCAAAAATTGTTCATGTAACAGAAATAACATTACCGACCACCGCTCTCAAGGACATGCATATCAGAATGCAGTTACATCGAGGGTCACGGTAATTGGGAACATTCCATTATCTTCCAATGTCATCGAGCTTCTTAGCCTTGGCCCTTCCTTCTCTCCTGCGCAGAATGTCAACTCCGCGACTTGTCGCAAAATAGTAGGAAGCCTGCACAAACTCAGAGACACTCTAAGACTACGCAGCAAATGCAAAGATGGTCCAACAGCAACAGCTCGCGATGCCAACAGCTTACTACCCTCAATTCCTTTCCCGCAGTCGTTTTACAGACAACCTGCTCCCGTCTCCGAGGTAGACATCAAGTTCCGTCTCTTATGTTCTGGTGTTCTCGAAGTTCTAAATAGAGCGAAACATCAACATCAGACTAACCTGACACCTAGACAGTGGCAAGGTTTCAAAGAGATACGTGAACTCGTATCTAACGGTTCGGTGCGATTGTCTGTAAGCGATAAAGGCGGCGAATTCGTAGTAATGCCTCAAGAGTTGGATCGACGAATAACAGCAGCTCATCTGGCGGACGCCACCACGTATAGAGTCGTCTCTGCGAAAGAATTTCAATCACAGTATAGAAAGTTGAATGACGCTTGGACCACGATAGCTAAATCTGCGGGACTCGACGACAGGTTTATAAGCAGGTTAAAGCTCAGGTCTCCAAGCTGTCCAGTGTTTTATAGCCTTGTTAAGACGCACAAGCTTTCCTTGCGGGACATGAGTTCAATGTCAGCGGACACTTACAAAATTAGACCGATTATTAGTTGCGTAGGTGGTCCCACCGATCGAATTTCGTGGTTCTTGAACAAAATTGTGAGCCAACTGCTACCCAAAGTACCAGCACATTTATCCAGCTCGCGTGATTTTATAGAAAAGCTTCGAAGCGCCAAGTTTGATTCGAGCACTGTAGTGGAGTCATTCGATGTGACTTCGCTCTACACTAATGTGCAGAACAACCAGGCTTTGCAAGCGCTCTCAGAGATGTTGGATAAATATGCCACTACCATCAGTACTTTTGGGCTTGGCAAAAGGCGGACGATGACCCTAGTGAGCGAATGCTTGAAATGTAATATCTTCAAATGGTCTGGGACGTACTACTCCCAGATACGCGGATTGGCTATGGGTCAGAGGCTAGCCCCTGTCCTCGCCATTTGCTTCATGAGTAAAATCGAGGAACCGGTGCTAGCCCGCATGCCGCTGATGTACTGCCGTTACATCGATGATTGCTGTATATTTACGTCCACACAGTCCGAAATGGACAAGTGTTTCGAAATTCTCAACCAGCAGTCGCAGTACATAAAGCTCACACGAGAGATACCGCACGACGGATGGCTCCCCTACCTCAACGCACAGGTCAGATTGTCTAATGGCATTGTTAGCATGAAGTGGTACCGCAAGGAAAGCTCGAAGAACATCCTTATCAATGTAAGATCTGCGCATCCTGCATCTACGAAACGAGCAGTGATTGGGAATATGTTCAAAACAGCTATGCAGATGTGCTCCGGAGAAAGAGAACGATGCGAGTCACGAAGTTTAGCCTCTCAGATTGCTTGCAGCAATGGTTACCACTGTCTACCGCGTATCCAACATCACGCAAATGGTGACCACATTCGTGATAATAAGCTCCCACTGTGCCTGCCATTTATTTCCGATAACATCAGTACGGCTTTTCGAAAGTGCATTATACGCGCACAACTGCAAGACGATGTTGTCTTAGTGAACATCCCAAACGACAATATCAAAAAGCAGTTGGTTCGAAACAGACTTTACGATCGATACTGTATAACAGAAAGATGCGTAGTCTGTCCGTACGGTAGAATAGGTGACTGTGCACAAGCGGGAGTGGTTTATCAATTGAAATGCCTTAGCTGCAATGCTCTCTATATTGGCGAAACTGGAAGATCACTTAGTACTCGCATAAACGAACATCTGGCAGATAAAAGGCGTAGAACCCTGTTATCACCGTTGGGCAGGCATAGGAACGAAGCGCATGGTGGGGCCGATTTCGATATAAAGTGCGAAATCTTAACCTATGAGAAGGAAACCTCGGCTAGGAAGGCGCTGGAAGCATTCTGGATTTCTTCAAAGAATCCAGCAATGAACAATAAGAATGAATGTTTGTCAGTCACCAACGACTTCCTTCCATTCTTATCGATATGCAATCTATAGATCACATGCTATGTGCATTTATAGTATAGTTTAGTCCTTCCGCCAAGACCATCACTTCCGGTGCGCTGACATAGCGGTGTTCTCAACGGTATGTTCATTTTCTGGCGCTGACAATTTTTGCGGTAGGGATGTTGAGCGAAGATCGAGAACTAGCAGGAATGAGGATGGTGCTTGATGGCCTCTTTTCACAGATGACGCTTTGAGCCATTTTCAGGCCTCTGAGGAAGACGAAAGGCGTCGAAACGTTAGGCCTTGATTGGAATAAAGAACACCTACCAAACCTGTCTGGCACAGCAGTACTGAAGAATATTAGCGATGCCGAGGTTTAAGGAAAGTGGAACTTTTAAACTATTAGAAGTTATATATTTTGTTGAACGATACACGGAGAATTAGATTTTTTGTTTACCCGCAAATGTCATTATTTTTAGATTTTTTGTTTATCCTCAAAAATCATTACTTTTCTCAAAGACGGTCGATCATCACAAGTTCTGCTCATTCAAAAAGAGGAGATCACCCTCATGGACATGACTGTTCGGTTATTGTTGTGAGGTTTTCAGTTTAGTGAGCTTGCCTCAAAGAACCAAAATTCTAATGATCCTCTTGCACATAAATCTGAGCAACTTATTCTGTTAATTTCTCATTTTGTGAACATTCATGCGAAAAAAAATCATGCAAAACAAGAAATTCGTAAATTTTCGAAAATGGTGCGAACTCTCGGACAAAACTTTTCAAGAGTAAGAGGATATCACAGGACGTATGCCCAACTCTCTAGTTATGTGGAATTTGTAAACATCTCTATTTTATTTGGTTTATTTTCAGCTTTATTCGATGACTGTAGCCCCCACTCAAATTATTTCGATAGTCTTTGGCACCTGATACTCAGCTATTCTGAACGTATGATCGCGTGTAAGAATACTACATGAGCTTACACCTGGCTCAGCGTATAAACATTTGGTCCACCCTGAGCAATAGAAATGGTGAGTTCTGTCTTATTTGGCTAGATTTAGTCATTTTGAAACCAAGCATATTGAGAACTTTTAGAAAATTCAAAATTTGTGACAGTATCAAGCACACACTGCAATTAAAATTTTTTAAAGACTTTCCTGTTGGGTCAATTCGCCACGAAAAACCACATCTATTCTTTTTTTTTCTAATTTTCCGCTCTATCAGGCATGGGTATAATTAGCATATGTCTGATGTAAACATATCAATTTTTATTTCCGAAAATTTCTGGATATGGCCAATAAAATTTCATGCAATGACTACCAATTTTCTCTGCTATTTTATGTATTGTGTTAAGAATTCCCAGACATTGACAGAGGAATAAGACTTCTATAATCTTAAAAACATCACTACGCTTCAGAAGGTAAGACTAAAAAAGAGAATACAATAATAGCAAGAACAAGTAATGCACACGAAGAATGTCAAACTTAGTATAGAGTAGCCAACCTCATTAATTTTCTGAAAAAAAAAGAAAAAGGGAAAGAACAAACTCAACAGAAAATTGTGGTCTTCTTTTGCGACAAACTAATATGGCAAAAAAATTTTTCTGGCTGAAACAACTTGCATTTTTTTTGTTCTGCCATCTTTTCATGTACTTTTAGTTCGGATTCATTCATGAAAGCATTCGACAGCTCATGCTCCGGAAATATGGTGACGAATTATGGATGGAAGTACTGTGAGCAATTTATACATCAACTTAAGGCGAGTTATCGCACGCAGAGATAGGATACCATTGCGGACGGGGTCGGCGTCTCTCTAAAAGAGCGCACTTCCATCCCTCTTACCGTCTGCGCTCTCTTCCATTCCCACGCTATCTTGGATGGTCGCAACAACGTCCGATCCCTGCGTGCGACGACTCGCCTACACTCAAATTTTTCATTTATGACTGTAACTCTCCTAAAACGTTACAGAAATCGAGCTGGATTCGAAAGTGGCAAGGAAAACATCATTAATCACTACTACTCCGACTCTGATACTTATCTACTGGTAGATAGCGTTGCTGTATTGGCAAGTACGTAATTATAGTGTTTTCCATTCTTCTGTCAACTTCACTGATCTGCAGAGATGACAAGAGAGCAAGTTTGGGAGATGTATGGGTCCTTTTTAATCGAGTATACCATGGAAATCGGTTGGGACGAGTTGATTAGGAGTATGAGCCCCAATTTGAAGGTTTGTTCAAAGAAGGGAAGCCTAAATTTACGTGCTTAAAAGCTCCGTCCATCAGAATGGAATTTGATAAAATTATAATGCTATACGATAGTGGAACCCTCTACCAAGTAAAAGCCCAAGTTGCACTGCGTAAGGTTGCTTCATAAGCGAGAAAAGTACGTCGCAAAGAGAGACAGCAATGGTAGCTCCGCCCCTGTGTCCATTCCGCCCATCCAGCATTTTCCGTTGACGCTTTTGATGTGGCAAAGCCCAATCGATACGCATACTGTTAGCGACTGTGATTGCCATGTCAAAACGCGTCTTGCTTGCATCTGACGGGATCTGCTTCGCGTTGAACTCGTCCGCGCTTGTCAAGAAAAGACCTGCAGAAGAAAGCGGTTTTTGAGAAATCTTGTGCTATTTTAACCTCGCTTTGATCCAAATAAAAAGGGAGGGAATTACAAAAATTTGAAAACCAAACTTGGTGAAAGTCTCCTTCGAAGATTTTTGCAGGGTTTTCTAGACAATCTCGATTCGCTTCACTATTTTATTGACCATGTCGTGTACAAAGCAAATCTTCGTGGTCCATCTTTTCGTTGTGAAGAAAATTCTGACGGAACGATCACCCTGCACTATTTTACTGGCCGTCCTGGGCTATATCCGATTGTTAAAGGTACGCTCATGAGAATCCGGAGTTCCGTGCAGGACCCTACCACCTTGTTTAGGCGTTCTGCGTGAAGTAGCACGACGAGTGTTTGACATAGAAGTCACTTTAAGCGTTACCGGCAGAACTCAACGTAGCGTTCAGATGAATAGTGGTGAACGTATAGAGGAGCATGTGATTTTTCTCATCAAGGTAATTAATCGATATATTGATTGATTCCAATTATAGCAATCCCACCTATATCTAGATCGCCGATCAAAGCCGCGGTGCTAGCACTGAGGCATTAACCAATGGATCACTGAATGCTACAGGTTTGTCTTGACATTGCCACTAATTTAAGATGCCAATCAATACAATCGATAATCTTAGAATATTTGGATCAGTCGTTAAAAATGAATGCTCTCGAGTTCTGCACAGCATTACCCTATCATGTCATTATCGATGAACATTGTCGTCTCGTGCAAACTGGGAAGGAATTGGCGTAAGTGAAAAAAACCAATTTTTGATTTTTTTCTTCTCATAAAAATGCTCAGTAATCATATCCCGAAAGAGCTCTTGGCAGTGGGGACGCCTATAATGCGAATTTTCGAAGTGAACAGGTAAGTTGACTTCAAAAAACTCCTTTCCATAAGAAATTTTCAACCCCTTCAGACCTCAAATCCCCTTCGATTTTGACAATATTTGCAATTTTATCAATGCAGTTTTTGTATTGCAAGTGAGAACTTCACCTACAGATATGCGTAATCAACGTGAACAAGGTGATAGGTGAGATAATAAACCATAATTCTCTTATCATTTTTTGGGAAAATGATTTCAGCTCAACTGGTACTAGCGCTGCGGCGGCGTTTCATCATGGGCATCATCTGAAGTTGAAAGGGCAAATGATGCTACTTAGCGATAGCAAAGTAAGTTTGGACCTAAACAGGTTCATAGTTATCTCAAAAAGTCTATTATCCAGGCAAAAGATAAAAATTAAGATTATTCGGAAAATCAGTCTGAGGCTATTTTCCAAGAGGAGAAGAAACAGGAAATCTTTATATCCTGGCACAGGAGACTTTATTTTCTAAATAAACCCACTCGTAGTCTTTCTTCCCCACCCTACCATTTCCATGTTTCTTCCAAATTGCCATTTTTTTTATTTTGACCACCTCAGACAAATGCCTCAAATTCTGCATGAAACGCTCTCGGACATTGATTAAATGTCTTCACTGATGGTTTATTTTTTAAGGTATGACACTGTGACCCATCGTGCACCTGCCGCCGTGATCGCTGCGTATGACGCGCGGGTTCGCTAAAGTGTCGCAGCACTGCGAATTTGCGTTGCCGCCTATCATGTACTAAACGAGATTCCTACTACAAAAGATTTTTCTAAGGGCTATGAAGATCGCTGTGATCACATGAAAAACTTTTGGATGTTATCAGATATTTCGCCGTTTTTGCCAACTTCCTTTAATCTGCTACAGAACTTGCGATTATGACCAACGAGCGACTCTTATAACTTTCAGTTTAGATTTTTTCCCTTTACTGTACATAGCAGATTGAATCATCAACCTACGCAGTCTTTGGGACATTATCTCCATGTTACACGCAGATTTTATGCTGCCCTTCCCTGAAAATTCCCGGTCCGCCCTAGCTTGCTTGATATTATTATACGAGGCATTGGAAACAAAACACCAACGAACGGACCGGGAATTTTCAGGGAAGGGCAGCAAGAAATTTTTCGAATAAATAGGCACCTTCAACAAAATGGAGATGATTGTTAAAATCTGCGTGGAACATGGAGATAATGTCCCAAAGACTGCGTAGGTTGAGGATCCAATCTACTATGTACACTAAAGGGAAAAACCTAAACTAAAAGTTATAAGAGTCGCTCGTTGTTCACAGTCGCAAGTTCTGTAGCAGATTAGAGGAAGTTGGCAAAAACGACGAAATATCTGATAACATCTAAAAGTTTTTCATGTGATCACAGCGATCTTCATAGCCCTCAGAAAAATCTTTTGTAGTAGGAATCTCGTTTAGTACATGATTCAGGCGGCAACGCAAATTCGCAGTGCTGCGACACTTTAGCGAACCCGCGCGTCATACGCAGCGATCACGGCGGCAGGTGCACGATGGGTCACAGTTTCATACCTTAAAAAATAAACCATCAGTGAAGACACTTAATCAATGTCCGAGAGCGTTTCATGCAGAATTTGAGGCATTTATCTGAGGTGGTCAAAATATTGGTCGTTTGAGAAAGAAAAACTACGGGTAAGTTTATTTCAAAAAGCAAGTTTTCTGCGGTATGTACATGGATATACATGTTCGGGTTCATGAAAAATTCCCCGTTTCTTATCCTGTTGAAATAAATGGCTTCCGACTGTTCCAGCGTTCTCTTCTTCTTTAGGTTGTCTCGAAAGTTCTGTCCGTTTTTTCCGTTGCTCACTAAAACTCACAGAACATCAATCCATGGGAGACTTAGGTACCATTTGACTCAGAATTTTATCCTCTTTCTAGCAGCTATATTTGCTCTCTGATCTACCAAATCAAACTTGGTTATGTTGCCTAAACGATGTTTGATAAGAATCCTGTTCTAATTTGCAGAAACTTTAAAAGCTTTCGTAGCTGCAGTTGCGTGTTTTGAGAAAAATCGAGACTTTGAGAAAATCGAGACCTTCGCAGAAATAATTTTTTGAAGCTAAGAACAGCAGGTTAGTAGGATCTAAAGGTAGTTCCTTGTAACCCGAGAATTGGTCTATTTTATCCATGCTTAACCTTTTCCGAAACTTTGGAATGAAATTTTCAAAAATTAGCCCAACTATGAGCAGATAAAACTGACGGGTGGGGAGTTTTGGCAATTATCAAAAAAGCATACAAGAGTATGGTTCGAGAATGTATCCGTAAGAAAGAGAAGGAAAAGCTGCATCGGATGCATGTTGAAACCCGTTCAGTTCTTCATTGTGCGCGGTTTCATAGCCGTTTGAAAAAACCGACAAAACTTTCAGGACAACTTAATATGATCGAGAAAACGCTCAAATCTTCCCAAAATTGCTAAATGCAATAAATCCGTACTATTCTTAATTTTAGATGCTTATCTACATCTGTTCACCATATGTTACTTCAATTCCTGAACTTATGCAATTTGGAATGCGACTGACAGCGATGCCTTTGCACGACGCCACTAGAGACCTCATACTTCTCAATCAACAACGTCTCACCGATGTTGAAGTGAAGTATGTACAAAATCTTTAACCCATTTAGAAAACAAAGATTTTGGCTTTTAGCCTCCAGTTAGAGGCCAACAATGAGCAACTGGAGAGCATGGCAAAAGAACTTGAAGCTGAAAAACAGAAAACCGGTATGGTAGCTTTATACTTTGGGAAAAAATGGAAGTCAATTTTAGTTTGCAGATTTGATTCTCAAAGACATGCTTCCACTACCAATAGCCAATCAGCTGATGAACGGAGAGCACATTGAAGCTTGTGAGTGTGAAGATTTTCAGTGTAGGCTGCTTTACATGAACGTATGCTGTCGCAGCATTTCCGTACAGGACCGCAATCGCGGCGCGTCAGACAAGTCAAGTAGAGTGGTGCAGAGTACTGTCGTGCGAAACGGCCCTTCCCCTTGCTTTTGCCTTTTTTAAAGGCAGTGGCTCTTCAAATCCTCGACTTTTTGGTTTTCCGCTAATCCGACGCGCTGATTCCTCTGATTCCGGAAATCCACTTTTTAGAGCGAGAAAATGGCGAAAACCAGCATTTTTCAAACCTCCTTATTTTGAATTTGGATGAGTGGAACGCTTCCCGCCATGGTTAGAGACGCAGAGTCGTTGTCGGACCCTCATGTTCATAGCATTGCGGCATGGCGCCTCGACGGCGTGAGGGATATCGCGACGCGTACGGGTTTAAGGGCAATGTTTTAGACAGGGGTTGCATGCTGTGCGCTCGGACCTGCTCCATTGTCGTGTTTGGGGTGCATGCATCATTCCATATGAAAATTTCGAGATGTTCGATTTTGCCGAGTCACTGCTTTCAAACCATAAACGCTTGAATTACCAGCTCTTTCAAAATCAAATGTTTTTTTAGGCCAGTACGAGCAAGCCACAGTAATGTTTACGGATGTGCCAAATTTCCAGTCTATACTACCACATTCGCAACCTAAGGACATTGTTCAAATGCTGAACGAACTGTTTCATCGTTTCGATCGTTTAGTGGTCATGCACAAGGTTTGAAATACCTAAAAATGTGATGACTACTTAAAAAATAATGTTCCTCTTCTTCAGGTGTACAAAGTGGAAACTGTAGGAGACAGTTACTTGACAGTTGGAGGCATACCTGAACAACTCTCCGAACATGCGGAAATGATTTGTCATGTGGCAATTGGTGAGTTCTAACGCTTTTCTTCACTAAAAATATGACAACAGTATAGGTGATTCATCGCACGCAGAGACAGGCGTAGTTGTGGACGTTGTCTGCGTCTCTCATAATAGACGCGCTTTCATCCTTCTGACAGTTTTCTGTCTCTCATAGAAGTACTATCTTAATCTGCTTGCCATGAAGTTCCTATATGCTTACTTCTCTTGCTAAAAGTACAGCCATTAAAGGAAACTGTTTTTCTATTCAAGGTATGGTATGGGAAGCGCGGTCAGTTTTCGATCCTATTGGCAAGAAACCCCTCCAAATCCGCATCGGAATCCATTCAGGACCATTAGTTGCCGGAGTTGTCGCTGTAAAAATGCCAAGGTATTTGTAGCGCCTACTAAGACTACGTTCAGAATCGTCCGCGCCGCAAAATGCCAACGCCGTGCTGGTGCCGTGCCGGAGCATCAGTCGATCAATACAGGATGCGTGCAGTGGGTTTCGGCACTAGCATGGCGCTAGCATGGCACGGGCGCTGTTTTCACGCACGATGACTCTGGACGCAGCTTAAAACTTGGCAGAATCGAGATGTTCTAGATACTGTCTGTTTGGCGATACTGTCAGCATGGCATCCAGACTGGAAAAGTGTAGTTTACCTGGAAAAATACACTGCAGTGAGAAAACCTATAAACACGCCACACAAACAGGAAGATTTGAATTTACCAGTCGAGGACGAGTTTTCATTAAGGGAAAGGTAACGGTAGCACTTTATGGAAATTTTTGTAGTCCGCTTTATACGTTTTTAGGGCGATGTGGAGACATATTTTCTAGTAAGAAGCACGAAGAAAAGTGTTTGGGAGATAATAGACAGGGAAAGAGGTAAGAAAAAGCTTCCTACACTGGGGTGGTATTCAATGAATGCGCGACCTCAGATTGGGCGCTGTTCTATCATTATAGATAGGCGCCCGATCAGGCGACGGGCGCCCAGTAAGCTCGGGACAATGATAATTACCTCTCTAGAAGTTAAACAGATCAATTGTTTCAATAAATTAATTACTTTAGATGTAGACAAGAACACTATCGATGGATACGAAGAACTGGAGACGGGAATGCCTGTATCCGAACAACAACAAACTGTCATTTTACCACCTGTGGCAGAAAAGTCGAAAACGTGCAGCATTTCCTAATTAAGACGAACATCTGCTCGCCTACCTCTGTTTTTGTCTTTTTTTTGATCTCTCAACTATCCCCTTGAAGGGACATTGCAGTCAATAAATTGTTAACTAAAGGTTCACAAAAGCAATCCTAACCTGGAACTCCCACTCCGTGCTAGAAAAAAGTTAAGGAAACAAGAAGCGGATGGGACATCGAGGGCACCATGCAATTTTTTATGTTATTATCCCTGTCGAGCCTTTCTGTGGCCATTTCGGGTTATGAAACTATCCAAAACCCCGAAATAATTTCTTTTTTAAACCGTATCTTGATACGAGTGAACGAATAATCAGCGCTAGTCCGCCGAGAATACAGACCATTTGAACAGTGTGGGTCTCAACAGTGCTTTCCATGTAAGAACACGTCAGGGAGCAGTCCGCGAGTGGGTGGAGCGGACGGGGGCGGAGAAACCATTGCCGAGCGCCTCTCCCCCTCCCCCCCCCCTTGAGAAGCAACTTCCCTTTTCGGAAGCTCCCTTTCCAGCGCAACTTGGATATTTGTCCAAAGTGGTCCCCTGACGGCATCGTAATCTCAACGTCCTCCGCTCTGTGAGGACGGTGTCTCAGGAGAATGAAGTATAGGGCGCACAATGAGTACCTCTATACGCTATTCCACGATGAAGTGGGATAGCAGAAATCCAAGAGAACTAACAAGGGATCGATCCCAACTTAAGGTGGCGAATTGGAATAAACCGCATATCATTAGATACGTCTTGAAGAGCTGATTCCAAATCTACCTTCCATATCTGCGACAACGTTATTTGGAAGAAGTTATGAAAGGTTAAAGACGTGAAGTAACGGGGCTTTTAGTGCATAATTCGCTTCAAAATCCAACTTGGGAGTATATGACTAGCATGATATTGAGTGTACTGTTTTCAAGGAATGCTCACACTCTAAAGAAACACAATTAAGTGTTTTTGAACAACTAATCTTTAGGTATTGCTATGTATATTTGCCAAATTTGGACTTTTCATTGCTCATAGCTTTTACCAAAGAACTTTAGTTGCTTTTTAGCTGATCAAAAACATTTATTTGCGTTTCTTTTGAATATGAGCATTCCGTGAAATCAGTACACTCAATATGAGGCTAATCGTGCACTTCCAAGTTGGATTTTAAAGCAAATTACGCATCAAAACCCCCGTTACTTCACATTTTTAACCTTTCATAACTTCTTCCAGATAACGTTGTCGCAGATATGGAAGGTAGATTTGGAATCAGCTCATCAAGACGCATCTAATAGTATGCGGTTTTTTCCAAATTGCCACCTTAAGTTGGGATCGTTCCCTTGTAAGAAACAAAAAGATCTAGAATTGTTATATGATGTGCTTTCCAAGATTGGTACTTCCTTCCCTTATTGTCAGTACTCTCAACAATCAGTATGGCCTACGTTTTGGCGGAGATTGTTATGTCAAGACCTAGAAGCGAGTCAATGCATGCAATAGATCACTTCAACGGTAGACCTACCTTCAGCGATAGTATAGTGTACGCTCATCACTCTGACAGCATGTCAAACCACTGCTCGTCGTTTAGTGTGATGGAACTTGCTTACCTTTTTAGTTATACTAGAATCCACACATTTGTAAGGAAGGGGCGAGTTCAAAACACTACAGGGTGGCCGTTAAGTATGGTTACAACATATAATATATTTTTTCTGGAATCATCTATCATGGCGGCTAATATGCCTGTAGCTTATGGATAGTCTCTACATTAACATAAGTGGAAATTATAGGGCTTTTCAAATTGAGTGTCGTTTGCACCAGCATCTCCATCTTCGCGCTGGGCTCTGCGTCTCTTCGTACATGCTCCCTAATCACTTCCAATCGATTGATGCTCCGCCTTTTCCACGCTCGCCCTGGGAAAGTGCTCAGAGAGCAGCCCTGCGGAAGAGACGCAGAGTCCAGCGCGAAGATGGAGATGCCGGTGCAAACGACACTCAGTTTGATAAGCCCTATACGCGAACTGAAGTTTTCTGATGCAAACGGGACCCCCAAGTCTACTTCCTCTTGAAAGGCGCTGCGGCGCGTTCAGTTAACACATATTTATGGTACCGTATCTTATTTTGGATAGGAGATTTTTTTGCTGTTACGGAACTGGGTTATTCCTCGGATAGCGCTCTACAGAACCTCAGGTCTTAGAATCTATTCGATTAATAATCGGGTTATTTCAACGGATTCGCAATGGGTATATTTTTCAAGTAGCATTTTTGACGCATCAACTTCAAGGTAAGCTGCTGAAACCTTATGCACGTGCAGGAAGCTTACCTTGAAGTTGATGCGTCAAAAATGCTACTTGAAAAATATACCCATTGCGAATCCGTTGAAATAACACGATTATTAATCGAATAGATTCTAAGACCTGAGGTTCTGTAGAGCGCTGTCCGAGGAATAACCTCCGAGGAACCTAGTCTTGCAGGAGTAACACACTAAGACGCCTGTGTTTTTAACATGCAAAGATAATCTTACAGAATTTTGTTTGCTATGAAAAATCACTAAACGAAAAATGTGACGCCCATACTTTTTGGCCACCCTGTTGTTAACATCCGACTTCTTTACTCACAAAATCCTTTAGACTACAAGTTCGCCCTATCATAAGCAACGTCGATGGTCTCACGTAAGGGATATCGTGGTTACTCAATCTGATCTTAACGCAGTTATTGCTATATGTCTGACCATTTGAAAAATACTAAATTCGGTGAGAATGACGTCGTTAAATCTTTTGACTCACCTCGCTCTCTACAAATGTCTTGAACTCAAATGCTTTGCAAGCTGTTTTCGAATTTCCGAAAAAAGCAACAGCATCAATTTCTACGGTTTGAGAATTCAACAAGTCATGGCATTGTTGAAAGAATGTTTAGGATGCTCGGTTTTCATTGTCATGACAATATTGCAAACAAATGGGGCTCAAATGGAGCAATGAACCGTTGGCACCTATCTTAGCGATTGCATTTGCGTCAAAGATAAAAGAACCCATTTTCAACCAAAAGCCTATCCTTTGCTTGAGGTATTTCGATGGCACACTCATCGTTCGCCCCACGCAAGCCGAGACGGACCTATGTTTTGACATACTAGATAATCAAACGGTTGACATCAAATTTACAAGAGAAACGCCTAAGCAGGGATGGCTGCCTTTTCTAAACGTTCAGATTTGCTTGTGCAAAGGAGAATGCAGAACCAGCTGGTTCAGAAAACCCAACAACAAAAATTTATTTGACACCTGCCCTCTGCACGCCTGATTCGAATAAAACTTAGCATTATTCGAAACATGTCATATCCAGCAAAAACAGTGTCTTCTGATGAGCCCTCAGATCCGCATCACTTTAGCAGGCCTTCCAAATCGCACAAGCAAATAGTTATCTCTTGGGAAAGCAAAAACGATCGTCGTAAAAATTCTCAATGATGTCAGCCATAGCAGAGATAGAGTGCCACTCTTTATGGCCTTTATACCGGATGAGTCAAGGCTGCGACTCGACGTTGCATATATTTCGGCCTGCAAAATTCGCTGCGGCCTGTCAAAACCCCGCCTCCGGGGGTTTACTACGGGCCATTGACAAGCCGATCTCCACCGAAAGGTAGACCGCACTGATTCTTACTGTACTGACAATAAAGGAAGAAGAAGAATAACTAACAATCTTGGAAAGCTCAACATCATAAAACGTAATTGACACTATGCCAAGATTCGAAAAAAAATGATGCGTGAAATTTAGTATTTTTGTCTTATTGCTTACATGAATCTGCATATTCACTGCTGCGAAATTATGCATTCAAGTCTCTTGAAAATTCTTTTGGCTTCAAAAAACAACATCAGAATTGAAATCTTGCGTGCTAGAATAAAGTAAAATCTTATCTTTGGTTCCGTCCGAGATTAGTTTAAAACCAGTACATTTTCAAGAAATGGTAAGCTTTTGATGACTGATTGGCCGTGCCTTGAGTTGCTACCGCCAAAATTTTTGTTTTGATTTATGCTATTTCACATATTTGCAGTATGGCTTCTTTCATGAAATTCTACGTCAATTTATGTTAAGAAAATTTGGAGAAAAAATATGGATGGAAGTTGTGTGAGTGACTTTTCGATTTGATTTTCAAGAATACACATTTAAGAGAATTTTAGCAGCAGAGCTGGGTTCAACTATGGCGAAGAATGCCTAACCGATCACTGCTATCCGGATTCCGACACCTATTTACTAGCGAACAGCGTAGCGGAGTTGACTAGTAGGTACACTTTGGTCGGGACTCTGATGAGCCTATTCAATTTTCCTGCAGAAATGACAAGCGAGGAAATGTGGGAAGTATTTGGCCGTTTCTTCGTTGAGTATGCACTGGAGAGAGGATGGGAAGATGTGATCCGCAGCATCAGTCCAAATTTGAAAGTTCGACTAGTTTCTAGAAAGTAATCTACACTCTGTGACAATTGTGTACTCCTTTCGCGTGAGTACTACGCAAGCAAAGTGAGGACTTGTGTGCGGACTTAAAGGCAGCGTCCAGGCAAGTCTGAACACATGGGGATCTACGTGGATAGTAATTTTAGGGCCCTAACTAAGCCACTGCCAAACCGGCAGCTCAAGTAGTGCTCTAACGGCTGAGACATTCTTTTCGAAACTGAATCCCGCGATCGTATTCCGCGTAGATTCATGGCGCAAACCGTGGATCCTGGCGCGAGACTGCCATGAATACATGCGAATACGATCGCGGAGTCCACTTTCGAGGGGAATATCTCAGCCGTTAGAGTACTAACTGCGCTGCCGCTTGGGCAGTGACTTAGTTAGGGCCCCAAAAGTACTTTCCACGTAGAATCCCCATAGGTCCAGATCTGCCTGGACGCTGCCTTTAATCGATAACGTAAATTGAATGCCCAAGCCATACGCGCGCGAACGTGGCGCGAAGCCCTGGTGTGGCAATTCTTTAAAAGGGAGTATACAGTTGACACAGAGTGCAACCACCTCATCCTTCAAACACCAGGTCTTCTTGGACAATCTCGATTATTTTCACTTCTTCATCGCCCAAGCTGTCTACATGAAAGACCTTCAAAGCCCATCATTTCGTAGCAAAGAAAATCCTGATGGAAGCATCGCTCTTTATTACCTGAGTAGTCATACTGGATTATATCCGTTTGTATTAGGTAGGATTTTACAATCTCAACTTTAGAATCCAACTCTACCTGCCTTTTTTCAGGTGCTTTAACCGTCATAGCGCAAAGAATTTTCAGCCTGAATATCAACCTGAGCATTATCAACAAAGCTGAACAACTTGTAGGAATGACCGACCACCAAAGGACTGGTGAATATGTAACATTTCGAATCGAGGTGGTTTGGTCGAAATCGCTTACTCCCAAAAAAGGGCATGTTTTAGATTGTTGAGCGCGAGGCCGATGCAAGTCATGCTCTTTCGACCGCAGACTCATCAACACTAGGTTCCTTTCTCTTTTTTTTTGAAAAAAGCCGGTTAATTTTTGATCTAGAAGCTTGTATTGCAGAAAACTTTAGCAACGAATTAAAAATGAACGCAGCCGATTTCTGCATAGCCCTACCTTACCACATCATCATGGACGAACAATGCTGTATCGTACAAGTAGGAAATGCTTTGAAGTGAGCCTTAATGCAAAAAAAAAGCTTTGAGAAAGGCGGATTGGCAGAATTTTTCAGTCCGTTTTCCCGTGGTTCATTAAATCTGACAGAAAATTTTTTTATAGAGATCATATCTCGCATGAACTCTTGGCTCTTGGTACACCAGTCACAAAAATATTCGAAATTAAATGGTGAGTTAGTGAAATATGAGATATCTTGATAGAGAAATGCTAGACACAGGCCACAAATTCCGTTTGACTACAAAAACATATGCAATTCCATCAATGCTGTTTTTGTGCTGCAAGCTATAGAGTCCTTGGAAGAAAAAGTCCGGATGCAAATGAAGGAAAAGTACGCATACCTATCTCCCACTACAATTCGAGGAGAAATGAACATATTTCAGGGAGATAACACACGGCTTTGTAATGAAGTTCCGCAAAAATTTTAGTTATCACTTGCAACTCAAAGGGCAAATGATGCTGCTTTCTGATGGCGATGTAAGCCGGACATTTATGCTTACATTTAATTTTGATATTTTTCTCTATGTAGTTTCTGTCAACCATATACTCTTTTTTCCATGGCGCGATCGCCACGCCAGAGTTTGTAGGCGATGTCGGCGCGCGTATGGTTTGAAATTCAAAACTGCCCCATCTCAGAGATTCGTGGTTGACTCGACCGCATAGAAAACTTGAGTAGCGACAGAATGACTGCGGAACTTAAAGGCAGCGTCCAGGCAGATCTGGACCTATGGGGCTTTTACGTGGAAAGTACTTTTGGGGCCCTAACTAAGGAACTGCCCAAGCGGCAGCTCAGGAAGTGCTGTAATGGCTGAGATATTCCCCTCGAAACTGGACCCCGCGACCGTGTTTCGCATGGATTCATGGCGCAAAGCGTGGATCCTGGCGCGAAACTGCCATGAATCCATACGATTACGTTCGCGGGGGCCAGTTTCGAGGGGAATATCTCTGCCATTACAGCACTTCCTGAGCTGTCGCTTGGGCAGTGCCTTAATTAGGGCCCCAAAAGTACTTTCCACGTAAAAGCCCCATAGGTCCAGATCTGCCTGGACGCTGCCTTTAAAGGCAGCGTCCAGGCAAGATCCATCCACCCAGATTAGCACATAGTTGTAAAGATGGGCCCATGAGTATCCAATCTGCTTGGTCCAATCCTTTGACGTGCCCTTCAAAAGGAGATACGGGCCTGGTATACATATCACAAGCCGCCCCTTCGTATCACAAACCACCCCTGAGGCCGAGTGCTTACGCAGGTGTGCGGTTGCATCGCAGTTGCATTGCAGTTGCACTGCACACTGCAATGCAACTGCATCCGTGCAGTTGCAGCTCCTCCCGCTGGCAACGATGGGGACGAGCAATTCGAAACTCGTCCGCTCCTTGAAGAGAGGGTCCCCAAGAACCGGGTATTTTGGAAGTTTTGAACAATTTGGACTTTACAACTGTAATCAGGGCCACGGAAAGGCCCCAGAATGGCAGAAACATGAGAGACGAAATTTTGATCGGACTCTGCTTTTAACCAAATCTGTCGCGAAAAATTTCAAACACCGGCATTTGAGACCCAGTGATGTTGTGATACTCATTTACGACGCAACTTGCGCTCATCACTGTTCTTTCGACAATTTTTAGAATGTATTTTTAATCATGTTTTCGAGTTTACATGTATTTACCAGTATTCAAGTAGATGTTTATTGAAAATTTTTACAATATTTGTACACAGTTTGGACTAGGTAACTTCAGTTTTTCAGAGTAGGAGTGTAAACAAAAACAGAGTATGAGCACAAGAGTAAAGCTATGAAATCAATGCATTTTTTCTAGCCAGCGTGGTGATAATGAGAGAAAATGTTCAATCATGAAACGTAAATAGGCGAAGCACACGTGCGATGAGATATTGTTCTTCTTTATTTTCGTCGTCTTCATTTTTCATGATGTATACCGAATTAAGCTCGATGTGGTGCGCAGTTGGTTGTTTGATTGCGCTTGCTTTTTTCTAAAATAGAAGTGTCATTTTGGAGCTGATGTGCATAGAATAAATGTCTATTACCGTCGGTGAATATTCGTTCGTTTTCGGCTTGAACTTATAGGCCCGCAAGTCTCCCACAAATTGAAGATATATGTGCATATACATACAGGGTGTCCGTAAAGTATGTATACACTGTTTGATCGTTAATATCTTTCTTCCCAGCCAGTCTTCTGCCTTGCTTCAGGTACCGTTTTGTAGAGCTGGCTTCAACTTAGATTTACTGTATGGAGCGAACCAGCGATCGCTCTTCATTACTGCAGGATTACGGTATAAACTTGAAACATATGGTGTCAATGTGGGAAAAGCTCCGTCTCAAAATTTTTCAAAAAAAAATGTGAAAACTTGTGCAATAGAGTTTTTATGGACGATGAGCTCAATACTCAACTATTCACAAGATTGCGAAGCTTTCTAAACGGTGTAACCGCACTTTTTAGCAACATTGAAAAAATGGCTGCTACCTCTTACCCGGCATAACTCTTCAATGAAGCATCTCAAAGGCACCGTCCACCCTAAGTTGAGGGTGTTGAACTTTTGGCAGCATATAATAGTAGGACCCCTTATCAACCCAATGCCCAAGTGGCGGCGCAAAATGCCGCTTCGGAAACGAGAAAATCGCTTCGGAATAGCGAAGATGCACGAGGACCCGCATCCATGCCCGCCCTCCCCATCCATGCCCGGCCATTTGTGCGCACCCATCCAATCACCGTTCTGGAAAGCCGGCCTGTGGGTTCTCCAGAACGGGGATTGCCGGAGTTTTCGCGCATTCTCGACTTCATATTCGGAATCAGGGACATGAGAAGGCTCTGAAACGACAAAAACGTGGAAGTCGAAAATCTGGGTGGAGGGTGCCTTTAATAAATTGGGAACTTTACATTTAGAATCAACGACTCTAATTAGCCTAGTGTAAAAGGTTTCAGACCGTTTTGCTTCCTTTCTGAGGCAAAATATGGCCTTTCATGGCTCAAAACCCTCTTTGAAGCTTCTACCGTAATCCTACAGCAATGAAAAGAGATGGGTGATTCGTTCCATACTGCAAATCTAATTTGAAGCCAGCTTTACAAAACGGTACCTGAAGCAAGGTAAACGACTTGTTGGGAAGAAAGATAGTAACGATCAAACAGTGTATACATACTTTACGGACACCCTGTATACAGGGTGTTCTCAAAATGTACCTGCTGATTGATTGTTAACATTTTTTTTTGTCATGAACTCTTTCGATAAGCCTTAGGTACCATTTTGTAGAGCTGGCTTCATCTTAGACATACGGCATGGAGCAAATCACACTAATCGCTCTTTGTTACTGTAAGATTACGATAAGAAATTTCAGCATTTACTGTCGCTCTAAGAAGCTGCCGTTTCAAATGACCTCAAAAAAATCTAACAGGGGAAGGATACTTGGATGCCGTAGCCATTCATAATGATTTGTATACCAAAAAATGCGCTTTTGAATGCTGGTTCGTAGACTGTCTTTCATATCTGCGAAACGATAATCTGAATGGAGTTATGATTTTTTTCATTAAAAAAAATTGCGTTCCTGCGGAGGGTCAAAATCATCAATAAAAAAATTTTCTCTCCTTTCCAAATGCTGAGTATGATCCAGATAGTCTAAATAAATATTACTACGTCTAAAATTTTCTTCAGTAGCATCAAACGGTAGGCTAGATCAAATCTGGTGGTTTTTACTATACAAAAGTAGGCTAAATTTTCAAGGAAAAAAGTTCATAACCTTCTTCAAAAGATCGTTTCGCAGATTTCGAGCATAGATTCAGAATCTGCATTCGAAGGCGCATTTTTTGGTATACAAATCATTAGGAATGGCCGCGGCATCCAACTATCCTTCCCTCGTAAGAACTAGTTTGATAAGGCTTCAACGGACGCTTAGAATGACACTCCACTTTGCACAATATTGTGAAGCTTTCTACGGTGTAACCACATTTTTAGACCATCAAAATAGTGTCTGCCACTGCTGATGGCGTAACTTTTTGGAGCATTATGATGAGATGCAAACTTCATATTTAGAATCAACAGTCCTAGCTAGCCTAGTGTAAGAGTTGTCACGTCGCTTTCTTTTCTTTCTGAAGCGAAATAAGGCCATGGCTCCATGGCTCCAAGCCTTTTCAAGGTTCCTATCGCAAGTCGATAGTAACGAAAAGGGATCGTTAATTTGCTTTATACTGTAAATCTTATATATAAAGCTGAATGTCTGTTTCTCTGTATGTATGTATGTATGTCTGTGTGTACGTATGTTCCGAATAGAAAATTCCATTTCTGAACCGATCCGGACCAAACTTGGCACACATACACTTCGGGCCCCGGCGGGTGTCATAGGCTACTTTTCGTCATCGATCGATATCGATTTTATCGATTTTTATCGATTTTTTTGCTGAGTTCACCTACGGGGCTGGGAGTTGGCACAGGGGGGTAATCGAGCATGGGGATTCCGAATACAATATTGGTTTTCAGGATTATCGATTACTTTTATCGATTTTATCGATTTTTTTGCAAAGTTTGAGCTACGGGGCTGGGAGTTGGCACAGGGGGGTAATCGAGCATGGGGATTACGAATACAATATTGGTTTTCAGGATTATCGATTACTTTTATCGAATTTATCGATTTTTTTTGCAAAGTTTGAGCTAGGGGGCTGGGAGTTGGCACAGGGGGGTAATCGAGCATGCTGATCATCCCCAAGGGGGGTGATCAGCATGCTCGATTACACCCCTGTGCCAAATTCCAGCCCCCTAGCTCAAATTTTCAAAAAATCGATAAAAGTAATCGATAATCCTGAAAACCAATATTGTATTCGTAATCAGCATGCTCGATTACCCCCCTGTGCAAAATCCCAGCCTCGCATGTCAAAATTTACAAAAAAATCGATAAAATCAATAAAAGTAATCGATAATTCTGAAAACTAATATTGTATTCGGAATCCCCATGCTCACTTCCCCCCCTGTGCCAACTCCTAGCCCTGTAGGTGAACTCTGCAAAAAAATCGATAAAAATCGGTAAAATCGACATCGATCGATAACGAAAAGTGGACTGTGACACCCGCCGGGGCCCGAAGTGTATGTGTGCCAAGTTTGGTCCGGATACGGCGGAGCCGGGTAAGCCAGCTAGTCTAACAATAAGTTGAAGCCAGCTACAACGTGGCACTTAATACTCATAGAAAGGTTTCATGGCAAGAAAGTCATTAACACTCAAACAGTAGGCACGATATTTGGACACCGTGTATGGGGTAGAGGAGCTTAGGTCGCCGAAGGGAGCGATACGCGGACATTTGCAACAAATCGCGCGCTTTTACCATTACTGCCTCATGCTATTTGTTCGCACGGGTGGAGCCTGATAAATGTTTTGGAAGAGTACATAAAAGCAACCAAAAAGTAGATGCATTTTTGAACACCCCGTTCATTTTTGAAAGAGTAAATAAAAGCCTACAGCACCCCTTGAGGCCAAAAGTTTCAAGCTGTTTGCATTGTAAAAGAAGCTTGTTTGAACTATTCATCCGGAGTCATTTGCAAATTATATGCGTGTTGCACCGCGCTACTTGGTTTATAAGATTAAACCTGCTCATTTCTTGTTTTTCTTTGTTTTCTTGTCTCTTCGATTTCATTGGATATGATATAGTTTAGCATACCGCACTCCTACAGTTTTCAACAGCGAAAAAAGTTTTACTGCGATGCACGACTGAGAGTTGTTGTTTGCCGAGCCTACTCTGCAGGTTCACAGATTAATCGCAAGTTACCCGACGATATGTTCTTCACAATGACAAGCCTGTAACTGAAGAAGATCTACCCTCAAACCCTCAAAATTAGAGAATACACCACTTTTGATGGAGTCGCCGTACTTTACTCGAAAATACTCTAAATTAAAAAATATATCACACTCGGCTGCATTATTTGAAGGCTATTAGGATTTTAGCAACTTATTTTATCCAAAATACACATTCAATTCATCGGCTCCAATAAACGCTCATAACTCCTCGTCCATAAATGCTCTGCAGATAAGGAAGGCAGATCTGGAATCAGCATTTTATGCCCTTTAATATGCTACACATCTCATTCAGAAAGGTCACTTTGACTAAACAAGCTTCCCTTGTTAAATCAGCAAAAGCGAATTTAGTGTCAGTAGTGCTTGCAGCAAAAAATATGCAGTGCAGTCCAGTGCACCTTTCCTCTGACACTTTCTTAGCAGTATCCCAGAAATCACAGAACTTGCAACTAGCTGCATTCAGCTGAATTGCCATGGGTTTATTTGATGCAATGATTTGAAAAATTACACACTTTTTTGAAGGTTTACAAAACTCAAAACGAAAGCTTTTTTCGACTTTCTTGCCACATAAATACAATATCACCTAGAATAATTATGATTTTTGATCAATGCAACCAAAACTCGATTCTTTCTTAAAAACATGAGAAATCCAATGATGAAGAGAGATGCGAGCATCGAAGGAGTGCTAGTTGCATTACTTGCTAACCAAGGTGAAGAAAGACTAGCTAGAAATTACGAGGACTGATTGTTTAGAGAAAAAGATACATTCTAGAAAATTGAGAAAATGAGAACTGTCATAGAAAAAAAAACCAAAACGTTTCTAAGCCGAGGGCTCAAATCAAACTGCTGCTCGCTTCGCTTGAAAGCCAAAGAATGATGTGTAAGATGTACGATCCAGACGACCGCAACGAGGTTTACTTGCTGTTCAAAGGCAGGTTGCAAGTTCCCTGACTCACTAAACCCGGCGAAGTGCTAATCTGGCTCAGTCCCTGTTTGTGCTGAAAAATCAGCAGTAAAATGGTTCGTACCTGGAAAATAAGATACGACATGAAAAGGAAACATCATAGTATTGACGCAATAATGAGAAAAGGAGAGGAAAGCTTCTAAATGCAGGCTGAAGAGCGGAAACGATGCCAAAAAAAATGAGCGCAGTTTAAAGCGCACCATTCACCGCGCTTAACTTGGCTGCATACTTTAACATCACGAGTCAATCGTAAGTCGCGACGAGTGTTATAAATTTCGCCTGCCTTTTTTTAGTATCGCGAGCCCGAATGTCGCGACAAAAGCGGGTTTACCGCAGCAGCACTCATTTTATCGTGATACTCCATTTTGTGGGCGGATCTACTGCGCGAGTTAACTACGAATATCTGAAACCATTGGAGTTTCGCAGGTCCTCGCGCTGCAGATGCTTAGCCTATGCAAAAGGGAACACGTATTTGATAACTGAGCGCACATTCAGAAAATATTTTTTTTGCATTCTTCTAGATCTTGAAAGGGGTGTTTCGCACTTTCAGAAACTAATCTACATTTGCTCACCCCACATTATTTCCTTGTACGAACTAGCAAAAACGAGCATGAAAATAGCTGAGATCCCTGTACATGACACCACCAGAAGCCTAGTTCTTCTTCGTGAATTTCTTACGGACGTGGATATGCAGTAAGCTACTACTATTCTAGTAGACGTTTGCATAGAAATGTGCAGCTTTAGCCGTCAACTTGAAGCAAACGACGAACAAATAGAAGTTCTAGAGGACGAGCTCAAGGCGCAAGACCATAAATTAGGTCCATTTTTTAAACGCATGTGCTTTTTCTGTGTGCAGAATAACAACCTTTTTTTAGGTATGGCCCTACGTAAAGTGCTACCAGAAACACTTGCTGTCAACATAATGGAAGGAGAGTTTATTGAAGCGCGTAAGTTCCAAAGGCTGGCATGAGGTTCCAGTCATATTTCGAGCGCTTTTAGTCGCCGTGCGATTTGGCGACTTGCCAAACGTCTTTAATGCATCTGCGGATGAAAAATGCAGTGTGTATAAGTTTGGGAAAATGATAAATACCTTATATATCAATTTCGCGCGATGAGTTACTGAGGGACAATGAATGTATGGGGGCAGGAGACCCTGCGCAAACGCCTTATAAGGAGAAAGGTCCGTCGAAGTTGTCTTTCTGGAAGAAATGGTGCTGACTTGAAGAGTACGAAACACTGATTTCAGATATACCTTTCTTTACTGCTGCGGGTTTCCGAGCAAGGAGCTTAAAGGTTTTTATGGGCAAAAAAAGTCAATGTATATTCAGTTTGAAGTCAGTCGTCGACTTTTCCTAGCGTTCCGAAATGACAGAGTTGAGTGAATATGTTTGAGCTAAAAAAGTTTTGCAAGGGTACCCGAAACTTATTCGAACCGTAGAGAAAAGGTTACGACTGATTTTATCCTAGCTGCATATAAAAATTTTTGCTTAAAAGAACCTTCGTCACTCCTCGTACAAATAGGTAGAATGGAATCAGCGTTTCATACCCTTCAAGGCAGTATCCATTTCATATCGAAAGGCCACATCGACTGACCTTCCTTTCCTTGTTTGAAGCAGGCTGGATTCGTTTTTGGATAAAAAGCAAAGGTATGTCGTAAAACATGTATGCAACCATATAAATGACCACTCAGACGTACAGGGCAGACGAACGAACACCTCAATTTGTCGCCTCCGCGGACTACTGGTCCTCGCACGATGGACAGTAGTATAGCGAAAGGGTCGGCTGACATCAGAGGCGGTGCCTACTTAGGCATTCATTCCTCTACCCAGACGAGCACACTCTTCCGAAACAAGTTTCCACGCTATTAATATGCTTTACCGTGTCCTCTCATAATATCGATCAACATGCTGATCTGAGTGTTACTACTGCATCTGCTTTATGTCGTTTTGTTGATATTACTCGCAACAGTACTATGCGTAGCGTGTGCGCACTGCTCACGTTGTTCATTGCGGGTTCGGCGTCGGACGAGCGTGCAACTCTTGCGGCTAATGGTTTGCCCGGAATACGAATTGTTTAGGCCTGTCGCGAACGCGCCTTCTCTAGAGTGTGACAGTTTAAGGGAATTTACGCCGTTTCAGAATGCAGTAGGGATGCAGTCATTGAGCATTTCCTTCTTCGTAGAAAAATTTATTAATTCCTGCACCAAAATAGGTACAAACCAGTGGCGTACCCAGGATTTCGGCTCGGGGGGGGGGGGGAGCGCGACAAAAATTTTTTTCTAAAGAAGGTGCGTGGCGTTAACCACGCACTCCGAAAAAATTTTTGGGGTGCTTCTCAAAACTTTTGCGGGTCCCCGACCCCAAAATTTTAGAAAAAAGGGGCGTGGCGTCAGCCACGCCCCCTGAAATTTTTTTTAAAAAGCTAAATTGATTTTTTAAAAAATTTTAAAAATTATTTTAATTACTTACAAGTATAAATAAGTCTTTTGCACATTTTTACAACCCATATAAGTAAATTTCAAAAATTTCGCGACCCATTCTCGGGGGGAAGGCGCGCCCCCCCCCCCCCGCCCTCCCCCTCGGTACGCCACTGGTACAAACCGCAATAATCTGGATTAATCCTATATCCCAAATAGGATTCGATATATCATTAGATAGGGCAAACCTAGCTCTACAAGATAGTGCTCAAATATCTGCACCATCTTCGCGCTTGTATATTTCTGCGGCACTAACTCATTCATAATTTCAAGTCGATACCAACAGGCTCATATTCAGGGGAATACGAAGAAGCGACCGTAATGTTTGCTGATATTCCACATTTCCAAGAAATTCTGTCAATTTCTCATTCCAAGGATGTAGTACATCTTCTTGAAGAGTTATTTCATCGATTTGACCGCTTAGTTGGAATTCACAATGTTGGTTTCCTAGCATCAAAAGCTTCAACAAAAAGTTGGCTAGTCCTGTTCGAGGTGTATAAAATCGACACTGTTGGAGATAATTTTATGACAGTGGCTGGAATCCCGGACGAGTTTCCCGAACATGCCGAGATGATGTGTTACACGGCGATTGGTAGGTAGCCAATGATATATTAGGTCGTTCCGAAAGTAATGTCGCTTTTTTCAAATAAACGCCACATTCCATGGAACCAAGGTTTTCAAGAGCTCTTGGGATCAGTCGATGCAGAATCTTGTCCTCTTTCTAATGGTTGTAATCTTATTGCATAATATTCAATGAGCTCTCAAAAAATTACTAAAACCTGCTACTTATGCTTTTTGTCATGGTCAAGTTCGGCAAATTTTTCATATTTTTGTACTGATTCCCCGAAGATATACAAGTAGCAGATAATTAGAGCAAACCCTATAGGACACAAAACGAATTTTTTCTTTTTCTTAGTTTGCTTCTTGGAGTTTGTAGAACCAATTTTTCAGTGCTATCAAATTCCATATTTGGTCAACTCGGATCTCACAGAACAACAACCGGCAAGCAACTCGGGTATCGTTAGACGCAGCTTTTTCTCCCCTTTCTACCAATTGTTTTTGGTTTCCGATTCACCAAGTTTTCCGGGATGAAATCATTATAATTCAGGTTTTCCAGGGCGCGCCAGGCTGTACCCAAAATTTCCGAAAGTTGCTAATCTGAAGCGTTAAATGCTCATATGCTTTGTAAAATTAGCGTTTAACCATAATCCACCTTTGTAATTCTCAGAATCCGAAAGTTTATTGGTGTTTGATGCATACTTGTTTGAGACAAGCCTGCAAAAATTCGGTGACTTCATTGAAAAATCTCTGCAAAAATTATGACGAGATACGGAGAGCAGAAAAAAATAGCACCGTTTCCTATAGGGTTTGCTCTATCCATCCATTACTTGGACTCCTTCCGGGAGTTACTATAAAAAATTAGAAAAATTGTGAAACTTGACCTTCCCAAAAAGCACGGGTTGGAGATTTTAGTAATTTTTCAAAAGCTCATCGAGTATTCTGCAGTGGAATTAAAGCTATTGGAAAGGGGATGAAATGCTGCATCGAATGCTATCAAGATCTCCTAGAAACCTTGCTTCCACGAAATGTAGCGTTCAATTGAAAAAAAGCGACATTACTTTCGGAACGACCTAATATTAGGTTGAAAAAAAAAAGAATGTCGCTTCTTTTGGTTGAATCGTATTTCTCAGGAACTAAACCGTTTACAATGCCAGAATATTGTGGTTAAAGTTAAGGTTTGTAGTATGTAAATGTATATATGGGAGGAGCCCAGGACCACTGAATGCGAAGCTCGCCACAATTCGCTTTTGAATTTCTTCTTGGTTTTTCACCACGAAGAAAAATATGGCAAAGCTACATATGGCTAAGAGCATGTGTCTCTCACATGTAGGGAGCAAGTGAATAGTCAGTAGATATTTTTAGGGGCAAAAATCCGATTTTCGACATGATAAGTTGCTCTTATGTTAGGTTGGTCCGAAAATTCGGCTGTTTTTCAGACCCATGCTCAAACCACTTGAAATGAAGACAGACAAACGCTTTGAGCAGTATCCGATGCATAATTCTTTCCTCTTTTTAACGGTTATGTTTTTGTTCAGAATACCTCAATGTCCGCTCAGTAATGGGCAGGAATCTCCTACACATGATTTTCACCCACCTTTAGTTTGGCTATTTTCTAAGAATTCCATTTGCAACTTTTGGACTAGCTTTTATAACAGTTACATGGAATAAACAAAAAGCAATACAATGAACTATTTCGGTTTTATCAACTAACTCTTCAGTATTTTTCAAAATAATTTTTGCAAAAGCCCTTACCTCTACGAAGTCGCGAAATACACAACCGCTTTAAACACTGAAAATTTTCGAAATTAGAAGTTTCTAAAAACGGATTATGAGTTAGCACTGATCTTCGCAAGCAAGTGAGCGTTTAGCGGTTCGAAATATTGAATTCCGAATTTTCTAGGTACAGCCTGGGACGCGTCTGAAAACAAAACTTGTGATGATTTTATCCTCAAATATTATACAAATCAGGAATCAAGAAGAAAAGAAGCCTATCAGAAAGAGAGAAAAAGCTGCATAGAATGACACCTTGTTTGCTAGTCGTTCATTGTTCTGTGAGGACTGAGATATCCAAAGATGGAATTTGATAGCAACAGAAAAATATTTTCAAAAATTTTAAGAAACCAGCTAGAGATGCCAGAAAAATATATTGTATTGCATTTTGTATATTCTACCCAACTGTTAACAAAGCTAGTCCAGAAGTTGAAAATGGAAATTTCAAAAAATAGTCTAACTGAAGATGGGTGAAAATCATGGGTTGTAGGTCCCTGCAGATTATTGAGCGGACATTGAGGTAATCTGTACAAAAATGTGACCATTAGAAAGAGGAAGAAATTTTGCATCGGGTGTTGCTTATAGCGTTTGTCTACCTTTATTTTAAGTGTTTCAAGCATGGGTCTGAAAAACAGCGCGAACTTTCGGCCGGCCTAATATTTTGGCTTGCAACTTTGCGTGATTCACGACTCACACCAACATACAAGAGTCATCTTCTAGAGCTCACTTTGCTCCATCGAGTGGTACCCCTCACATTTTTTTGCTTTGCTATGAAAAACGACATTCTTTTCTTTCCAACCTAATAATTCAATATTGTATTAGGTGTATATTTCAATGCAGGTATGCTGTGGGAAGCACGATCGGTGCTCGAACCCGTTAGCAAGAAACCCATCCAAGTCCGAATTGCTATACATTCGGGACCACTGGTGGCCGGCGTGATCGCTTCGGAAACACCCAAGTACTTTTTCATTGTTCACTTCAAAGAAAGATATTGTGTCGAAGAAGTAGTAAACAAAAATAGTAAGTATTTAATATCCAAATGACTATTTTTCAATGAGAGAATAAGAAAATGTTGACTGTGTTTCTTTGCATGACTAAAGTATTGTGGCCTGAAAATTAACTCCTGTGTAAAGTCTGAGAACTTTGAGAACTTTATGGTGAGACAGATGATGTGTGCGCCGGTCAGGTTCGAAACAGGATGTGTAGTCATTCTGATCAAAAGCTACTGGCCTCTGGTTCTTTGTAGGAGTAGTGAATGAGCCTTTGAATAGTAAGTTCAAATCTGCCCAATACAGACCTCAAGGTTATGGGGCAAGGGGAATGTGTACGAGTGTTTCCAGACAGCCGCTTGGTTACGCAGCCAGCCACCAGAGCTGGCGCCAATGCCACAGTTGGGCCAGGGCTCAGCAGAGGGCGCGCTTTTACGCTAGATGTCGTTTTTCGTTGGGAACGTAAAGCGAACTCGTAGTTTCCACTCCGAAACCTGACGATATATTAGAAAGCACAACTCTAACTCTTAGCAAGCCCGACTTGAAGGTTTAACGTAATCTCACCAGTTACAGGTAAATCAACACGTTACGACGCGACTAGTGCACAAATCTGTGTGCACACGATTTCACGTGTCAAGACACAATCTTTACGCATATAAATGTAAACAATCGGTTTTTACAAGGAGTAAGCAATATTGAGCCACCAAATTTGGTGTGTACATCCGCGGCGATAATCGAAAGGAAAATATGAAAAATTATAAAAAAATTATGTGGAGGAGGAGAGTTTCAGGTGTTTTTCGGTATTACATTGCTCCCACGCAACCTAGGAGCACCCTGAGGTTGCGCAGGACCACACAAAGTCACGAATCTTTAAAATTCTTCCCCTTCCTCACATAAATTCCAAATTTTTTTTACATAAAGCTATTCTCATTATCAAGATCTACCTATGAGTGCTCACCTTACAAGTTTCGTCTCCTAAGCTTTTACGGCTCTTGATGATATGGAAATAACCTTTTTCCGCATTTCGCTTTTGGATCTTTCTCTTATCTTGTTCTTTTCTTCACTTTGATCCCCTTTTTTCGTTGCAGATTATTGGAAGAGCTTCTACAAATACTACAGAGGGGATCTCGTAATTTGTCTGCAATGTCAAGGGGGACTTTTTTTGAATTCCCTTCTATGCCACTTCGTGCTGGACCCTGAGCTGAGCTACCGTAAGCGCGTCATCGTCGTTCAAAACCTCTTGCCAAAGGGTTTCCACAGTCTTTTTCAACCTGGAGTAGGCGAACATTACAAGTGGAGCAGCGCATCCGCACCGCCACTGGCTCAAAGAGTTAGATTCGAATGAAGAGACGCAGACTGCAAAGCGGCGCGATTCGTTGCGAAGCGGACTCCCATCAGTCCAGTTTCCGCCTACACTGAGTTGGAACTTACTATAAGGCAGCCTCGCGCTAAGGTGCCCAAAATGCCTTGAAGTTTACGCGATTGCGACAAAAAGTATATCAGTCAGCAACGCAGAAAATTTGTAGCTTGTTACTGATGAATTTAAGAATGAAATAGAGAGATATAAGAGAGTAATATAGACTATAAAAATTGGATTTACGTTTGAGATAAGTACATGATCAGGACACAAACTCACAAAAAAATCTAGAAAAGCAGTGATTTGGATTTATTTTGCAATAAATCTCTAAAAGATACGCAATAATTGATTGCCAATCATGTTTTGCTTTAGATAAGTCTGAAGTAAAAACTCAGTGGTAAACCAGCCAAGCAGCGGATACACCAGCAAATATTACAGTTATCTGATTGACTTAGACAATTTTTATCTTTGACACTCCACTTTACTGAGAACTGGAGCATTCCCAACCTTAGGTCACCATAAATCTGAAGCACTTAGCAATCAATCATTTCAGACTTTTTCTGTACTACAGAATTGTAGATTTGTGTGTTTTTGGTACTTAAAAAACAATAATCACTTCTATGCTTTTCTGAGTTTTTGTCAGAAGTGCATTAATCAGGCGCTACTATTTTGTACAACAGCTATATTTTACCAAAAAATAACTATATCAATAAACGCCCTGTATTTCATTCTCGCATATTTCCCTATCTCGTTTGTAAATTATCAGTAGTATAATAGATGCCAATCGGTATACATACTCCTGTGGCAATCAGCTAAGGCGTTGGCGCTAGCTATAGCGGTTTCCGATACTAGGCAGCTGCCCTGGAACACTTGCACGCCTCTCGGGGAAGGGCTGTGTGCTCTGTTGTGTTTCTCCTGCTTTTTTTGCCAAGTCTTTTCGGATTTTTGCCAAGACAGTTAGCTTGGATAACGACAAGACCCGTAGTTCCTCTATTGGTTCTCCTCCAAATGCTCTCGTAGCGTAAAGACTGTTGCAGGACGAAGGCGCAAAGGCAATATTGGTTGAGCGGGCGCGAACGCGACGCGCGCGTATCTTCACCGTTGTAGGTTCTGCGCCTTATGCGCTTCGCAGCTAATAAAACCGCGTTCGCGCCCAAAAATATTGCGCATTCGTCATGCAGCAACCTATACAATTTTGCCTAACGCAATTATTGCGCCAGGTTCTGCGTGTTTGGCGAAACAATGCATTTGGAGTCTGCTCTACTTACATACGGCATACCCGGTAAAATCCTTTGCAGTGAAAAGGTGATTACTCATCGAAAGTAGTGCATGTTTTATGAGATCTTTACAGACCTATTCCTGCGCTATGCAGACTGGAAGATTCGAATTTACTCCACAAGGAAAGCTGCGCTTCAAGGGCAAGGTGAGTATTTGCAACTCTGGCTCCTATACGCCACCCTCGTATGTCAAGAGGCGCGATTTTTATTGCCGGATGGACACCAAACCTCAGCACTACTGCTTCACAGGGTCCGGCACGAGAGTGGCAAATAGACAGTTGTGAAACAATTTCGCCATAGCCCCTTGCTAAATTACAATTTTCTACTTGATGGCGTTAACTATTCAAGTGTAGCGTGCTTTCTTCCTCAAGAGGACGGCGTCGTTGCTATTTCGGAAACTATGGAGGAGAGGAGGAGCTTCGAAACCAAGATGTTACTGTATAGTAAACTTTAGGTGTGAATCAGATTTTTGTAGGAATTTTGAAAAAGAAAAAATGGAAGTTTTGACAACCTCAGGTGGGCATTAGGCGGGCAGATACCCACCTATTTGGAGAAAAGTTGGAGGTTTTTATTCACATAAGTTTCCTACATTTTTTCCTACTTTGTTCCTCAATCCCACTTCGCGTTTACACAACAAATTTCGTGTCATATCGTCATTTGTACGTTGCGAACGAGCCATTTTTTTCATTTTATGGTGGTGGGAAATTTTCGGAAAAGAAGTTTGCCACGACCTTCATTCACATAATTTTTCCATAATATTAGGTTGTGTAATAAGTTCGTTCGCTTTTTTGTCGTAATTTTTCTCAAAATTCATAAAGCATAAAATGCTTGTATGCGTTTAAAAGCTCTAGGCTTGCTCTTCCAAGTACTATCATTGTTTTTTTCAGTCATGAGAGATTGAATAAAAATTCGACTACATACCGAAAAAGGGGGACGGAACTTAGGAACCCGAGCCTAATTAGCTCGATTTGGGGAGTGCCTGCAGGTTACAGTCATGCTCGCTGTCTCTGATTACTCACTAGGGCATAGCAACAATCTAAGCCCCGCCCCGAGAGCCTGTTTGGAACCTAGCCAAGAAATGCTGAAAATCTCAATTGAATTTCAGGGCTGGCTCCAAGCCAAAAACCTTCAAAGTGATCGTAAGAAGGTGAAATTAGGCTCAAACGAAAGAGAAAAACCGTGCCATCATCATAAAGTATCCACTGAATTTAAACTGATTGAGCACAACATTTTCTTGGTTCAAAACTTTATTTAAGTGTTAAATTACTGAGAAATTATTCAAAAAACCGTCAAGTTTTTCAAAAAAAATTTATTTGAGTGCTAAATTCTAGCAAAAGACTAGAATATCATTCGAGAAATGACAGTTCAAAAACTTCCCAAGATTGATGTTTATTTAAATGCTGAAATTTAGGCGAAAGACTAGAAAATCAATTGCGAAACGACAGGTTATAAAATTTCAAAATAAAAGTTTGTTTATGTGCGAAAGTCTGGGCAAAAGATTAGAATATCAAGAAATGATAGTTCAAAAACTTCACTAATGATATTGCTGAGTCTGTCAACGACAGACGATTCTGATGTGCGAAGAACATCCTGCTAAGATGCTGGAAGCAATGACCTCAACCTACGCAAGGAAAGGTTGCAATAACAGTTTGAGGCGAAATTTTCCTTATAAATAGTAGCATAAAGGGTGAAAACCATTTATCAGCAGTTCAGCACTCAAAAAAAACTATTACTGAGAGGTTCTTGATTTGTCATTTTTTGATATTCTAATCTTTTGCCCAGACTTCCGCACATAAACAAACTTTTATTTTTGAGAATTTTATAAATTGTCGTTTCGCAACTGATTTTCTAGTCTTTCGCCTAAATTTCAGCATTTCAATAAACATCAATCTTGGGAAGTTTTTAAACTGTCATTTCTCGAATGATATTCTAGTCTTTTGCTAGAATTTAGCACTCAAATAAATTTTTTTTGAAAAACTTGACGGTTTTTTGAATAATTTCTCAGTAATTTAACACTTAAATAAAGTTTTGAACCAAGAAAATGTTGTGCTCAATCAGTTTAAATTCAGTGGATACTTTATGATGATGGCACGGTTTTTCTCTTTCGTTTGAGCCTAATTTCACCTTCTTACGATCACTTTGAAGGTTTTTGGCTTGGAGCCAGCCCTAAAATTCAATTGAGATTTTCAGCATTCCTTGGCGAAGTTCCAAACAGGCTCTCATGGGGCGGGTCTTAGATTGTTGCTATGTCCTAGTGAGTAATCAGAGACAGCGAGCATGACTATAACCTGCAGGCACTCCCCAAATCGAGCTAATTAGGCTCGGGTTTCTAAGTTCCCTCACCCACCGAAAAATTCAAAAAGGCGAAAATATATATTTTGACATCTTTTTCCTCCCTTCGTTTTTCCGCTACGCATTGATAAGATTTATTTTAAAAAATGCGCTTACTCCCACTTTTTGTGCTTGCTCAATTCCTTCCATCGATCTTTTAATGCCATTCTGCAAAAGTTGTCGGAACAAGGTTTCCCGCAGCGGCGTTGGTGTCTCTCAAATTGAGTTTTGGAGTAATTAACCCATATATTCGATGTTTGGCGACCACAAGCCACCTAGTCTGTCAATTTCTGGATTGGTCGGCGACCATCCTCTCTTCAAGGTGCCCTCTCATATGCCCAACGAAAAATAGACACATCTTAAGGTTGCAGTATGAATTTTTAAGGCATTTCAGCACCCTAGGTATCTTGCGCTACAGCATTCTGTCCACATACGTCGCAACTTTTCGAGCTGTGTCTTCAAACGTTCCAACTCGGATGCAGCGTAACATAATTATCGAATAATAGAATCTTCGCCTTCTCGGATTTTCGGTTTATGGTCAAATATTTTCTTTGGCTTTTTATGAATTAAGAAAATTATGCGAGCGGTTTGGTAAAGCTGACTTGGAGCTTCCAAACACATACAAACATTTTACTAAATGCTCTACGAAATATCGAGGGAAGAACAAACCAAGAAAAGCTAACGAACTTTTCACACGACCTAGTATACTTTGCACTATGCTTCTCCTAGCTCTTGTCCGTTTATGCTCCAATTTCGTAGTCATGTCGTTATGCATGCGTTGTAAAAGAGGCAATCAATCACTACTCAGTAGAAAAAGTTGGAATTTTCAAAAGTGATGTGCGAATTGAGCGAGTTTTTGAACGTCGGTCGTGTAGGAACTTGATGAGGGAGTGTATACACCTGTAAACGTATATTTTCAATATTCCCTTTGTTTTTTCCTTGAAACGATTTTTAGCTTGACATTCTGCCACACTCGTGGCCCTGCTGCTTCCACAGGGTATGCGATAATATTCAAGACCGGTAAGTCCAGATGGCGCGTGCAAAGCACTGCCGGAGAGACGGAAGAGATCATTTAGGAAACAGACGTTCTTATTATTAATTTCTATAAACCAGTAGAAGTGAGCAGAATCATAGATGCCGATGCGCATCATAGTTTTTTGATTGTTTGCGGACAGCCCTATCGGCCAGCAGTATATCTGTCAAAAAATTGTTTATCCATTCGCCGTCAACAATGTCATGAAGAAGACTTTTAGGCTTCGCTGGACACCTACGTATTGCTGAGGAGCGCGAAGAAGAGTGTATGGGAAATAGTGGGCAGAGAACGAAGTAAGTGTACTTAGAACTGTGTTTGTAATAAAATCAGAGCGTATTGATCAATATCACAAGTATTCTGGAGGCTACTGCATGACGAAGGCGCAGGAGCAGCATTAGTTGAGCGGCCGCGAACGCAGCGCGCCGTATCTTCACCGTAGTATCTAAATCCAGCGCCTATGCGCCCTGTGGCTGGTAAAGCCACATTTGCTCCCTTATAAAATTGCGCCTTCGTTGTGCTACAGCCTATAACAATTTATGATTAGACGATCTATAGGGCATTCGAAAACTCGTGACGATGGCGCGACCGCGCGCGACACGCATGCACTTTCATCTCTTGGTTTCTCTCTACTCGAATAGTTTTTCTGCTTACGTATGATACTACGCAGACACTGGAAGTAACTGAGCTGGGCGTTGAGTTTATCCCTGTTTGTATGGGTGTTTTATGCCCCTGTATGCGCAAATACCGCAGTCAAACTCGTCGTCACGATTTTAAGAATGAACTATGTAAAAGTGTGGGGGAGGGGAAGAGGAAAATGTATTTCAGGGTTGATATCTCGCGAGAGAATTATTTTATGGAATTACCCTCCCCTTACACATCGTAAATTTGAGATATCAGTTAATTTCCCTAAAATTTTTGCTAGTCGTAAAATTTCAAATTTAGAGTAGGCACCCTGCAATAGTGCTGAAATGCTGTGCAGGACATTGAACATAATGATTGCATTCTTTAATTGCTACAAAGTTGCAGATATTCACAAGAACACCATTGAAGGATATGAAGAGCTGGAGACAGGCGCGGATTTCGCAAAGAATCAGCACAGCATTGTTCATCCGTTGCCAGCAGCAGACACGTCTGCAGCGTGCAGCATTTCGTGATTCATTACTTGATTTCTTTTTTTATCGGTAAAAAACCGTTAATCAGTTGACAACCAAACCTAGAAATCATCTGCATTGGTTTGGAGTAAAGTTCCAGCTGTGTTACAGCCTAAATATATCTTATATATAAAGCTGGATGTCTGTCTGTCGTATGTACGTACGTTCCAAATACAAATTTTTATTTCTGAATTGATCTGGACTAAACGTTGACATACACTTCGGCGTATCGATCGATGTCGATTTTATCGATCTTTTGCGAAGCTTGAGCTAAGGGACTGGGAGGGGGGAGGTGAGGGCATGCTGATTACGAATAAAGTAAAGTCGAGTAGATTTTTCGTTTGATATGGTTTGCTTGCACAGAAGGAAATGCGGTGAAATTTGCGCGTGAATAAATAGCCACGCCAGTACTGCCGGCATTTGGCGCGCGCAATTGGCCGGCGTCGCAGTCGAAGCTATTTGTTCACGCGCAAGTTTCACTGCATTTCACCTTCTGTGCAAGCACACTATATCAAGCGGAAAATCTACTCGACTGTACTAGTTTTTATGTACCAGAAATATTCCTCCTTTATCCTAATGGACAAATTAACAGGAACAAGAACTACAACGAGTGTAACTATGTACAATAACGGGGCTTCAACCCGATTTGCCCTCACAGCAGGATTCCCTAGGCTATCACTAACTAAGGGAGAGGTCCGCCTCTCTTCGATGGCTCGTCTAAACTCCCGAAACCGTACTCTTCGCGCTCTGACTGATCCCTCTGTCTAGCAGTATTTATACTCTGCTGAAAGGTCAAACAGCCTCTCTTTTCCCGCCACCGAAGATCGGTAGGTGGGTGATCTGCGCCATCGAACATCCCTCCCCTTCGGGGAGCCGACGTCCTCAGCGGCTGCAAATGCTAAGCGTTGCGCCGGGAACTCTCCTGCGGGAGGTGGTGCAGGAGGAACCAAAGCCCTTGCCGCCCGTATCCAAAGGGGAATGGGGAAGGCAGAGGAGGGTCCGCCCACGCTCCGCCCGGGATGCTCCCATTGTGTGTTGAGCAAGAATGGTGGATGGACTACCAGATATTCATCAAATCTGATGGATTAAGAGGTTAAACTATGAATTGGAACTTAAAAAATGGACAGTAAAGATTCTCAAACAGGTTTTCAGGTACCGGATGATAACAAAAATAGTATCATGTCATAAACCTAATATATAAATAGAGTAACCATCTTTCTAAGAGTCACTATATGGAACACCACTACCATTAAAATGTTTTAAATTTTTGTTCAGAATCAAAATGATGATACGAAGCCTAGAAAATGACCAGAAAAAAGATTGATTCAAAGCAGGGGGACATAAGCCGAAAACGAAGTTTCAGAGTGGTTCTAATAATAACTTTAACAAAGAGACTAAGAAATTCTGGATACTCAGATCCAAGAAGGACGTAAAATGCAAATGCAAACATCTTATGCCTGAGAGGAGGCTCAGTAAAGCTTCACAGCTCAGATTTGAAGTGCGAACCAAACCTGGAAAATTTTACCCCGCTGGCAGTTGTCGAGGCATAGGATTAGAGAAGTGGGACAATATCAAATGGGGCGAAACCAATGTAAACTACTATAACTGTTATAACAGACAAGTTTTGGTGACTTTATCTGCTTTTTTCAACTTTTTGCAACTCGAAACTTTCTGATGAATAATTTGTCATCTACTTTCGCAAGTTCACCTCTTGAAACACGACTTTTCAACGGCTTTTTCGCGAATTTTTCTCATCCTTCCCCTCCCCTTCCCCCCCCCCCCCCAAGTAAAATACTTTGGACTTAACAAAGAATAAAGTCTTCATTTGAATTGTGACTTTCTTGGCTCATCAGACGACTTGCTTGATCCTGCAAAGGTCAAATAATCGGCTATCGATTGGCTCAAATGCAACTAACGCAGTGACTATCGTAAAAGGTTGAGAAAATTAGCTCAGGAGAATAAAATGCAGAATATAGAGTAAGTTTTTTGCGAAGCCATTTATAGGAAGGAGTTCATGAAAAATTCCGAAGCTTTTATCTCTCTAAAAAATTTTTCATCAATTCCAATCTTTAAAATGATGAATTGCATTGATGTGAATTCATACAAAAGTCCATTTAAAAGATTCGCCTTTCAAAACTGGTCACAAATTTGTTTTCCCCTTCTCTGTATCTCCACTCCAAGTCTTTTGAACTAGACTTTTCCTTCCGCGAATTCCTGAGCAAAAAAGGCAAAACCGAGGCTCAGCGCGGGGGCGGAGCTTGGATGGTTGCCAGATCCTTCTTGGCACGCAGCCAGCTCCTCCCCTTTTCCTCTTGGATACAGGGGTCAAGAGCTCTGGTTCCTCCTGCACTCCGCCCTCCTGCATATGACTTTGTGGAGATATCGCGCATATCCGCGCTTGAAATGCTTATTATATACCTGAAAACATTTGTCGGACCCTATTTCTGTCTCACCCCATTATTCTTGAGTAGGCCAACGCGAACAGCTGGTTTGATTTTGCCTAACTTTTCAGTATTGACAGGGGATCATAGGTGCGATAAGGGGAGCCGGGCTCTCCCTAGGTGAAGGGGGTCTCGGCTGTTTCCGACCTTCCAAGGTGAAGGGGGTATGTGAGCCTGGGGGGGGGGGGGAAGAAAGAAAAGGTAAAAAACGTGGTATGAAGAGCTCTAATTTGTGCCTTATTTAGGTACAAATTGAAAAAAAATTTAGAATTAAAAAAATAATAAATCAAAAAATTGACTTTATGAAGATCTGTGCTCCTAATTCATTGCATCAACAAAAAACGAAAGCAATAATTTTTATCCCAAAACATGAATCTCACTGCTCGTCACTCGTCGCGAGCGGCTGCTTTTTCACTGCCTCCTTTGAATCTTGAATATTTTCGCTCACTTCCGCTTTTCTCGGATTTTTTCTAGTTTTCCGGTATTCTCTTGATTTCCCCTGAATTTTGCTAAGCAAAATTATCCTCTATCTCCTACCTTAGTATCAATAACACCTTTTTTTTCGTCAGCGTCTTCTCCATCACCTCTGAATCTCTTTGATTACTTGCTTTTTCCCCCAATTTATATTTGTCACATTGTGTGCCCTCTCTAACTGTGTGAAAACTTTTTCTCTTTAGCACGTATTTTTTTCTCTTTCTTTGATCCAGTTTTCTCCAAAAAATTTTCAAAAACCTCTCAATCAACAAGGTCATGCCAGCAAGGTCGGTCAAATCTAACTCACAGCCTACGTCGGTTCGCACCACGAAGAAAAGGGCCATTTCTTCAACCCAAAATTTGCCGACAGTGAACACTGCAGGTGTTAAGGAAGGGGAGGAGGATTTTGGAGCTTTCAGTGTTAGTGAATTGATCGAATCAATATTGGAGAAAAATACTGATCCCAATATTGAAAAGATGGTCCTAGCACTGAAATCCAAAATCCCCCTTGACGTTGAAGCGGAAAAAAGGGGTCGCTCTATAGTTTTAGCTGGGGTAGAAGAATCGGAGCCGGTTAAGCCTCTTTTAGAGCGTAAGGCAGACTTGGAATCTCGCGTGGCCGAAGTGTTGGAGGTCCTTAAGGTGGACTGTTGGCCCACGGAAATTTATCGTATGGGCAAATTCGATGTCAACAGGCCTAGACTAATCAAAGTGGTCTTCCCATCCCACTCTTTTTGGGCCCAGGCGCTCTCCAACTCCTACCTTTTGAGAGAGTCTAGTCTGCGCAACGTATTTGTACGTAGAAGCATGACGGCTTCGGAAAGGGCTCAAGAATTCGAGCTTCGGCAGATCGCCAGGGACCGGAACAAGGGGAAGGCCGTGAAAGAATGGTTCGTCTACAAAGGCGAACTTCGCCATATTTCGCAGCTTCCAAAACGTCAGGGAAACGCTTAGAGCAGCCTGAAATTTCCGCATCATTACAGTGTCTTCTTTTCAATTCCCGCAGCATAGTGAATAAATTGGATCTTTTGCATGTTTTTATCAGTTTTCATTTACCTGATATTTTATGTATTACCGAAACTTGGCTTAGCTCTAAGACTCCCGACTCCGAAATTCTTTGCGACCTTCCCTATTCAATATATCGCTCTGACAGGATCTACCGCAGGGGAGGAGGCGTTTGCTGTTTGATAAAGGAGGGCTTAGGTGTGGAACGAGTACGAATTGTGAATGAATGTAGTAGCGACGTCCTCTGTTTGAACATCTGGTCACCTTCTTCTCCTTCACCCTTACGATTTGTTGTAGTATACCGACCACCGTCCTCAACTTCTGATGATGACGTTGCTTTGGCCGATACCATCCACGATGCTTGCTCTTTTCCATATCCTACCGTAATTCTAGGAGACTTTAACATTGACATTTTTTCTCCTATGACCCGCACCGAATCACAGCTCCTGTCTTCGATCCGTAATTGTGACTTTTGTCAGAACGTGTCTTC
The DNA here is from genome assembly GCA_958299035.1 of Cylicocyclus nassatus. Lineage (NCBI taxonomy): Eukaryota > Metazoa > Nematoda > Chromadorea > Rhabditida > Strongylidae > Cylicocyclus > Cylicocyclus nassatus. The sequence continues at coordinate 6,322,790 of CATQJL010000223.1, read as the reverse complement.
TCCTACCAGGGGGAAATCTGCTATTGATCTAATTTTCTCATCTACCAATATAGTCCAAAACGTAAAAATATTTCCGCCTTTTGGTTCTTCGGACCACAACACTCTAAGTTTTGGTGTATGCTTTGATTCTAGTAAAAACGCTTTTTTACCATATCCTGACTTCCTCAAGGCTGACTTTTCCAAAATCAACAATGAATTACATGACATCAACTGGTATGAGGTTTTCGACAATTACGAAACTGTTGATGACATGTACTATCGCTTTTGTAATGTATTATATCGCATTCTTGCTAAGTACGTGCCTTTCCGTTTTGAACCGTTCCAGATCAGCAAATATCCTAATCACATTCGGAATCTAATTGAACAAAAAAATAGAATTTTTTCGCAATCTCGTGATCCGTAAACGATCACCTCTATAGGAAAGTTTGCAAAGATATCGGCTATCACATTCGAAAATACCTAGCTAATCGTGAAAAACGTCTTTCCGTTCTCAATTCAAAAGAAATGTATCGATATTTCGGCTGCAAGACTAAAGGAAAACAGAAGCTCGCGGTTTTGGTAGATGAACATGGAAACACGATCGTAAGCGACAAAGACAAAGCAGATGCACTTGGCAATTTCTTTGCAGGTTTTTTTGGAATGGGTAGTGATGAGTACGGCAATTTTTCAAGTAATGAGACTGAAATTCCAGTAAATGAAAATGTTAGAGAGTTCTTTTTTGACCCTGCTAAAGTTTACGACTTTCTGAAAAAACTAAAACCAACTACCTCTGTTTCATACGATGGCCTCCCTCAAATATTGTATCGAAAATGTGCCTCCACTCTTGCTTTTCCTTTATCTCTAATCTACAACACATCTTTGCTGCTCGGGAAAGTCCCTCAAATCTGGAAGGAAGCACTTGTAACGGCAATACCAAAGCGCGAATCGAATAGCGCCGTTTCTAACTTTCGGCCCATCAGTATTACAGCGTCTTGCGGCAAAATTCTAGAAAAATTCATAAAGGAAAAATTATATGAGTGGTTGGATAGGCGTATGATTATTCCTTCTGCCCAACATGGTTTCCTTCCAGGAGGGTCAACCACTGCCTTACTCTCCGACTCTATGCATGACTGGATAAGTGCAGTTAACCAAGGAAAATCAGTAGATGTTGTCTTTTTTGATCTTTCCAAGGCTTTCGACAAGGTTAACCACTCCAAATTACTCTCTAAGCTTGCCAATTATGGAATGGATAAACGACTACTTCAGTGGTTCTCATCCTACCTATATAACAGAGGTATGACAGTGCGAGTCGGTACTAGCTTTTCAGAGCGTTTTCACTGCAGTACCGGTGTACCGCAAGGTGGCATACTCTCTCCCCTCCTCTTTCTCACATATACAGCAGAATTGCCTTCACTTTTGAAGACGCATCCAAATATCAAAGTGCAGATTTTTGCAGATGATATAAAAATCTACTTCTGTTACGAAGAGCGTGAACAAAGTGTTGCTTATGAGGCAATTTCTAGCTCAATACAGAAAATGATTTCTTGGTCCAAAGATTGGGATTTGCCTGTGAACGCACTTAAGTCAAAAGTTGTGCATTTTGGTAACTTCCAGCCGCGGACTTATCTCTGCAATGGTGTTGAGCTGGAGCTGTGCAATTCCACTAGGGATTTAGGGGTTTTTATTGACGATCAGCTCAAGTTCACCATACATTACGACTCACTCACCAAAAAAGCCCTATCAGTCCTCTTCATTATTTTGAGAAACACGCATAGCAATGACCCGTTCCTCCTAGTCAAACTGTATAAGACTTATGTCTTGCCTCTTTTGGAATATGCATCCCCAGTATGGAATCCTTTTCTTAAAAAGAACATTGAGAAACTGGAAAAAGTGCAGAAGACTTTTACAAGAATTGTTTTCTATAGATGTTACCCAAATCCAGAGTACCCTTACTCACTACCTTCTTATAGATCGCGTCTTACCACTTTGGGATTGCGCAGCCTTAAGTATAGAAGGGTTTTTAACGACTTAGTCTTTTGCTTTCGAATTTTAAAGTTAGAAACGAGACTAAGACCCAGTAATTTCTGGGTATTTAGACCTTGTAGAAACCGCACCGGGGGTTTCGGGTTATGCTACCGAAAGCTAGGCAGCAAGATATTTACCATTGCTTTTAATTCTTTTGTGTGCCGCACAGCCAGATGGATCGAACTGCTACCGAAAGAACTATTTTCTTGCAACACCACTGCAAAATTTCGCAAGAAATTAGCCTCTATCAATGTTCTGGAAGTTTTGGGAATTTCTGACGTGTAGAGCTTAACCTTCGAGGACACTCGAATGGTTCATTTCTTTGTTCACTTTCATTTTGTATATCTGCCAGTCAGATATTGACACTTGAGAATATTCAAGATCTGTTTTGCATCCCTCTTTTGATCTTCTTGTGAACAGCAATGCTTATTTTTTCATTTTCGTATTCTTTTAAGGTTTACGTCAGCACCGCAAAAGCAGTCTCTTCGCATGGACTAGCCGTTTAAGGAGCTCTGAAGTCGGCGAGTCCCCTACCTTGAGGTCCCCCCTCCCATTCGCCCAGGGTCCCTGACGGATTCGTCCGCCTTGGGTTAAGTTGGTCAGCCAAGCCCTGGTAATTTCGGTCAACATCTGCGTCTGGGTAGGGAAAAGGATCTCGGCAGGGGGATTTCCTCACCTTCCGAAGAAGGAAAACGACCTGAAGCCTGCAAGGGACCAATATCGACGACTCACTCATTCTTTCCTTTTTCTTTTTTTTTAGTCGGTGCACTTTGGTGTGTATTTCAATAAATAAATAAATAAATGTACAAGTTAGGAACAACTTACAATTCCTGCACGTCATCATCAACAATATTACTATCGCTAACGTGAGAGACAACAACTTCGCTGCCTGAAAGATCTTCTTCTTTCTTCAAAAGATCATCGGAGTAGAAGTAGAATTGCGTCAAAAAGCGTTCCGAGTCGAAAATAGATTTGAAACGTTCTTTTTCTTCTAAGCACTTTTGTGTTTTTTTCGTGGCCCTCTGGTAGCACCAGGAAGTGGGTACAGGAACGAACGCCTCAATTAGGCATCGCCTCCGCGGGCTGCTGGTCCTTTCGTCCTACTGTTGTGCATCGTGTTGGGACAAGTGGTCCGCGGAGGCGGTGCCTAATTGAGGTGTTCGTTCCTCTACCCCAGGAAGTCAGCAGGTAAGTGACCAGTTTCTTCATACCATCATTTAGGATATTTTAAAAAGTCATACGATGACACCCTGTCTAGACCACTTACAGCAATCCTTTAAATGAAGTTTTTAGATAACCATTTAACCTATTTTCAGGTGTATAGGCCGCACCCTTTTCAGTCAAAAGGCGCACGCGTCAAAAGACTGCATGTTACGATGGGGCGCGTTAGGTGAGAGCAATGAGCGAGAAAGCGACCGCTTCGCGGGGCAAATGCGCAGCGGCACGCCTGGGTCTGCTTGCGTTTAGAGCAAAAAGGGTGCGGCTTATACACCTGAAAATAGGGTAGTAGAAGGTTGACAAATCTTAGATAATTGCTTACAAGGAGAGGATACTTAGTCGAAAGCACCAATTCGATGAGACATATATCATCGTGACGTACTCGGAGCGCTGATTTCAAATCTGGCAAAATTAGCTAGCGCCTTTGGATAACGAGTTATGGTTGTTTTTGTGGAGAAAATTTGAAGTCGAGGGGAAGATTTAAATTATACGCAGAAGTTCCAGTTGGGCTCGAATGGGGGAGTGACGTCTATCAGATTACTCTGCGCAAAGAAAAATGTCTGTCTGCTATAACACTTAAAACGAGTCTATTTGCGAAATATACATGTTGTAACAATCAATTTTATTTTCTTTACCCACCCAGTTTTTGGGTCTTGAAACGGTCATAGTTCCCCACCCAGAGGCGCTCCGCAGATAAGGAGGAGAGATTTGAAATCAGCGCTCCGAGCAGGTTACGATGATATATGTCTCATCTGGATTGGTGCTTTCGACTAAGTATTCTCTCCTTGTGAGATGCTCCCCCGTTGTACGAGTTCTGCGTTGCGTTCTGATAACAGAGTAGATAGAAAATCCCCTCTCTACCTCTGCCGTGCTGGTCGGAATGGGAACTAGCTTTGCTAGTAAGTCCATCAGATTTCTGCGGTAAGTAATGGGGAAAGAGCCAGATCGCATATGCTTTCGCAACACGGGAAGGAAATATTGCATACTTTTTTGAGCCTTGTCGAACTCTGGCTTCACCTCCTCTGGCATACGTCTTGTTAGCTGACGAGAAAGCTGCTCAACTTTTTCTTCAACAGCATCTGCGGATTAGCCGAAAAAAGTATTAGGGTGATCCAAAAGTAATGGGGCACCTTGATTTTTTAAACATTCTTCAAGATTTCTTTCTGATTAGCTAAGCACGCCTAGCATTTTAACGCCTTTGTATAAAGTGACCTTCGCAGGTTATCTTGACAGCACCTTGCAGCACCTCACCGACATTTCTTCGAGTGGCGCTCCAAAGAAGTCAGACAGACTTTTTTGAACGCCATTCGAATTTGGGCCGCTGCACCTGATAGTCCCTCGACATATGGCATACCATTCGAAAGAGCTTTCTAAACTCTTTCTAATGATTACTTGAATATTGAAAAATTGCACATTATTTTATACAAAAAAGGCACTTTATTCGAAAAAGTGCGGTGTTTGGCGCAGATTTTCAGGTTAAAATTCATGTTTTGGGACACAATCTTTTGAAAATGAGAAAAGTCAAAGTAATTTGCATATGTATGGATAGATAAAAAGCACTATCAAAAAGCAAGTGCTAAGTTTGGGCTTAATTGATTACCTTGATGAAAGAATAAGTAATATGTCTCCTGATACCCGATGCTATATCTTCTGTTCTAAAGCCCTGGGACCACCGAGCTATTGTGGATTTGGTGACAGTCCCCTCACCCATTGCTGCGCACGTATCTCTGGTAGGCTCACTTGTTTTACTGCGGCATTGCTGCTCAAAGTTCAAAATCACTTGAAGTGGTGAGCTCCAGTTTTAAGCGCTTATAGAATTAACGCCATGTGACAGTGCCCAACTAGAGACCTCGATCAGAAGGTTTTGTTAGGTACTAACATCTGCCAAAACTTGGGCTTCCATTTAGCTTTTATATTTGAGAAAACTGCATTTATTCTCTAGCTGCCCCATTACTTTTGGATCACCCTAATAGATACTATGCTGCGCGTTGGTTTCTTTTTCAATATCTTAGGTCATAATGTCACAAGGCGAGATACTTCCAGCAGCATAAAGCACAGAGTTAAGTTACTCCAGTCGGGATCTAAGGGCAGTAGCTATGCTTTGTACTAACACCTTCCTTTTGTTCATATCCATGTTCGTGAATTTAGCAGCCTTGAAATCTTCAGCAACCTCAAATCAGCAACGGACTTGTTGGACATTTCCTCATTGAAACTAGGCAATCTACTTGGATTTCTGATGTACGAAATAGAGAGTTTCCCTCAGTTGTCAACTGTATCAATGTCGACAACATTTTCGTCGGCGTAAGATTCTCCTTCTGCCTCGCTGTTGAACTGGAACACATGCGAGTCATCTGCGATTTTGTAAGTATTCTGCCTGCCGTTTCTTCTTCAAACTGCCAACCTTTCCAAAACATTGAAGGATATTTCAATAGCATGTTGTTCTTCTGAATGCCTTAAAGTTTTTGATTCATCGAAAGCATCCACTACAATTAGGTGAATCTAGAGCGTTTTCACGAAAGTGACCTTCTTCAGCACTATTTACAGGGTATAGGTTCCAGGAATGGGCGGGTTTTTGTGTGAAGGTGTGGAAATTCACCAATCTCCCATAGTTTTTTGAGTATGTGCTGATAATGATGGCACAACTGTCAATCAAAAACGCATTTTTTGCTAAAAAAAACATAAACATACTAGCTGGCTTACCCGGCTCCGCCGTATCCGGACCAAACTTGGCACACATACACTTCGGGCCCCGGCGGGTGTCACAGTCCACTTTTCGTTATCAATCGATGTCGATTTTACCGATTTTTATCGATTTTTTTGCAGAGTTCACCTACAGGGCTAGGAGTTGGCACAGGGGGGGGGGGGAAGTGAGCATGGGGATTCCGAATACAATATTAGTTTTCAGAATTATCGATGACTTTTATTGATTTTATCGATTTTTTGTAAATTTTGACATGCGAGGCTGGGATTTTGCACAGGGGGGTAATCGAGCATGCTGATTACGAACACAATATTAGTTTTCAGGATCGTCCATTACTTTTATCGGTTTTATCGATTTTTTTGTAAAGTTTGACCTGCGGGGCTGGGAGTTTGCACAGGGGGGTAATCGAGCATGCAGATTACAAATACAATATTAGTTTTCAAGATCATCCATTACTTTTATCGATTTTATCGATTTTTTGAAAATTCGAGCTAAGGGGCTGGAATTTGCCACAGGGGTGTAATAGCATGCTGATCACCCCCCTTGGAGATGATCAGCATGCTCGATTACCCCCCTGTGCCAACTCCCAGCCCCCTAGCTCAAACTTTGCAAAAAAATCGATAAAATCGATAAAAGTAATCGATAATCCCGAAAACCAATATTGTATTCGGAATCCCCATGCTCGATTACCCCCCTATGCGAACTCCCAGCCCCGTAGCTCAAACTTTGCAAAAAATTCGATAAAATCGATAAAAGTAATCGATAATCCTGAAAACCAATATTGTATTCGGAATCCCCATGCTCGATTACCCCCCTGTGCCAACTCCCAGCCCCGTAGCTCAAACTTTGCAAAAAAATCGATAAAATCGATAAAAGTAATCGATAATCCTGAAAACCAATATTGTATTCGGAATCCCCATGCTCGATTACCCCCCTGTGCCAACTCCCAGCCCCGTAGGTGAACTCAGCAAAAAAATCGATAAAAATCGATAAAATCGATATCGATCGATGACGAAAAGTAGCCTATGACACCCGCCGGGGCCCGAAGTGTATGTGTGCCAAGTTTGGTCCCGATCGGTTCAGAAATGGAATTTTCTATTCGGAACATACGTACATACAGACAGACAGACATACAGACAGACAAACAGACATTCAGCTTTATATATAAGACCAGTCCAAAGCGCCGCTTCGCGGCGCTTCGGACTGGCTATGTGTGTGTAGTGAGATTGACTGTCAAAGATAGAACTTGGGAACCTTTTCTGCAAAAGTATGGCACGGATTTTTCAGACATTTAAAAACCCAGAAATTATCAAAGTTAATTGTGAGGATCTTTTTTGCTTTATGTGGTTTCCTAAGTTCTATTAACAAAAGTGCCAACAGAATTTCAACCGCTTCCTCCCAGCTTTCCAGGTAGGTATGCTCTTGCGCTTTGCAAACTTGCGTATTGCTGTCTCCTGAGTTCTTTGAGCCAAACTGCATCCCCCTCTCCTCCCATTCTTTTTCATCCAATTTCCTTTATGAAACTCCCGAACTACCAATCTTTTCTGCCATTCCACATCCTTCAGATCTTACTTAATCGCTTTCGAATCTTGCCCAAATGTGCTGCTGTTGAGAAAATGCGAACTGCGCCTTTACAGTCCCCCGAATCAAGCCAAAATTGGCATGTTGTGCCGCGCACGCCAAGATTTTCCGTCATGTCTGCTGTTTGCTAATAGTGGTTAGTTGGGACCTGTCTGTTCCCACCTTTTCTTTGAACTTCCCTGCAAGGAAATGCAGCGCAAGCCCTTAGCGTTTTCGTGCGGTTTTGAGGCAACGTTTTAGCGTGATCACCTTTCGACAAACTGCAGCTGCCAAAATGGCTCATTCACACATTTTGAAATCCTCGGATACCCTCAAATTCTCACATTCAGAAATTTTTTGACAAAGTGACCGTCACGTCACAAACTCGGCAAGCTTTTCCCAGCTACAGCTGTGTACATTCCTCCTGACTCTTTTTACCCGGGGCCCTGCTCTCCTCATCGACTGTCCCTACGAACTACCTTAACATTTCATTCCCTTTAGATCTTTTGGGCCCGTATGTAAACCTGGGGTGAATTAAGCGATGTCCCCGGTCATGAAAGGGCCGCGGGCGAACATCGCTGCAGCTCTAGCCAACGTTCCAACTTATAGTTACAAAATCTTCTGAATCAAAGAACATCCCTTCCTCATCACGAAATATGCGTTGTTGGAAGCTTGCTCAGAGTCTTTTCAATTCAAAAATTCTAATTCCAAACTCCCGTTCGCGTTCTATATGGGCTTTTCAAATTGTTCAACACTTATGATAAGCCCAACTCCAGTGTCTACCCCAATTTCCAGCTCATCTTAGTAGGCTACTGACTTGAATATAATCAAGAATTCTACTATCAAAGTGTATATCCAATTTCAACTGTTCATCCAAACACTGTCTATACGATTTTGAGGTTGTGCAATGTTTTGACAAAATTACGGAAACAGCATCATTATATTGTTCATAATAATTGATAGAATCTTTTTAGAATCATTGATTTTTTGGTCAGTTTTGCCAATTCTTCGGTTTGAATATACTTGTACCGTGTTTTTTTTTGTATTTACTGATACAAAATGGCAGATGATGATCGTTTTGAGATCAAAACGTTACTCTCAAAAAAAAAACTGCCCAGCTTCTCTTATATATAAAGCTGAATGTCTGTTTGTCTGTCTGTCTGTCTGTCTGTATGTCTGTCTGTACGTATGTTCCGAATAGAAAATTCCATTTCTGAACCGATCGGGACCAAACTTGGCACACATACACTTTGGGCCCCGGCGGGTGTCGCGGCGCTTCGGACTGGCTATGTGTGTGTAGTGAGATTGACTGTCAAAGATAGAACTTGGGAACCTTTTCTGCAAAAGTATGGCACGGATTTTTCAGACATTTAAAAACCCAGAAATTATCAAAGTTAATTGTGAGGATCTTTTTTGCTTTATGTGGTTTCCTAAGTTCTATTAACAAAAGTGCCAACAGAATTTCAACCGCTTCCTCCCAGCTTTCCAGGTAGGTATGCTCTTGCGCTTTGCAAACTTGCGTATTGCTGTCTCCTGAGTTCTTTGAGCCAAACTGCATCCCCCTCTCCTCCCATTCTTTTTCATCCAATTTCCTTTATGAAACTCCCGAACTACCAATCTTTTCTGCCATTCCACATCCTTCAGATCTTACTTAATCGCTTTCGAATCTTGCCCAAATGTGCTGCTGTTGAGAAAATGCGAACTGCGCCTTTACAGTCCCCCGAATCAAGCCAAAATTGGCATGTTGTGCCGCGCACGCCAAGATTTTCCGTCATGTCTGCTGTTTGCTAATAGTGGTTAGTTGGGACCTGTCTGTTCCCACCTTTTCTTTGAACTTCCCTGCAAGGAAATGCAGCGCAAGCCCTTAGCGTTTTCGTGCGGTTTTGAGGCAACGTTTTAGCGTGATCACCTTTCGACAAACTGCAGCTGCCAAAATGGCTCATTCACACATTTTGAAATCCTCGGATACCCTCAAATTCTCACATTCAGAAATTTTTTGACAAAGTGACCGTCACGTCACAAACTCGGCAAGCTTTTCCCAGCTACAGCTGTGTACATTCCTCCTGACTCTTTTTACCCGGGGCCCTGCTCTCCTCATCGACTGTCCCTACGAACTACCTTAACATTTCATTCCCTTTAGATCTTTTGGGCCCGTATGTAAACCTGGGGTGAATTAAGCGATGTCCCCGGTCATGAAAGGGCCGCGGGCGAACATCGCTGCAGCTCTAGCCAACGTTCCAACTTATAGTTACAAAATCTTCTGAATCAAAGAACATCCCTTCCTCATCACGAAATATGCGTTGTTGGAAGCTTGCTCAGAGTCTTTTCAATTCAAAAATTCTAATTCCAAACTCCCGTTCGCGTTCTATATGGGCTTTTCAAATTGTTCAACACTTATGATAAGCCCAACTCCAGTGTCTACCCCAATTTCCAGCTCATCTTAGTAGGCTACTGACTTGAATATAATCAAGAATTCTACTATCAAAGTGTATATCCAATTTCAACTGTTCATCCAAACACTGTCTATACGATTTTGAGGTTGTGCAATGTTTTGACAAAATTACGGAAACAGCATCATTATATTGTTCATGATAATTGATAGAATCTTTTTAGAATCATTGATTTTTTGGTCAGTTTTGCCAATTCTTCGGTTTGAATATACTTGTACCGTGTTTTTTTTGTATTTACTGATACAAAATGGCAGATGATGATCGTTTTGAGATCAAAACGTTACTCTCAAAAAAAAACTGCCCAGCTTCTAGAAAAATTCCTCATAAATGCAGCCACATTAGAGGTGCTGCTCAAATCGCTCCATTTTTATTTCGAGTTTCTCAGAAAAAACTTCAATTGACTTTTTCTTGAGGCATAGAACTTTGCAGCAATTATGAAATCCTCAAATCTAATATAATTTTAACATAAATGAAAAATTGCTCATAAAAGTGAGATTGCATATGTTGGTGCGCTTTTGTTGCTCTAGGAGCGATCAGAGTTGCATAAAAGGAGAGATAGTTGTAAGAATCAGAAATAGTCACAGAAACGATGAGGTGCGAAAAGGCAGGTATCACAGGGCGATGGGAATGATAGCCTTTCAGATGAAACAAACGATGGTAGAATACCTTACCCGTCTTTAGATTCGGATAATGGAGTCAATTCGTAGCTGAAATAAAGCGAAATATCGTGAAGCGGTTATAAGACTAATCGATTTCACCGCTTAGGAGTTGTGGTAGCAGCGTTTGACTGCTCGTGCCTGCGTAAGGAACCTTGATAAACAATAGCGAAGACAGACAGTCTGATGGCAAAGATCACTTGTACACAAAAGGGCAGTGGTAAAGTGCAGGTTCGTGGAGCATAGTGGTAAAGGGCAGTGGTAAAGTGCAGGTTCATGGAGCATAGTGGTAAACAACCCAAACATGGCACGAACAGACCGACACTGACGTCAGATGGGGGTGCCTGCGCTTTATTAAAGAGTACCAGTCCGAAGCGCCGCTTCGCGGCGCTCCGGACTGGCTGTGTGTGTGAAGTGGTAAATGACTCTCAAAGTTAGAGCGTGGAAACCTTTTCTCCTCCAAAAGTATGGCGATTTCTCAGACACTTAACGAATTCGGAGATCATCAAAGTTAAATGTCAGGATCTCCTGTTTTAAATGGTTTCCCAAGTTACATCATTAACCAAAGTGATGAATTGATCGCTTCCTCTCAGCTTTCTTTGCAACTCGCGTTCTATTGTCATTCCTGAGTTCTGAGCCAAACTGCCCCCCCCCCAACTCGTTTTCATCCAAATGTTTCCTTTATAAACCGCCGAAACTACCGATCTTTTCTCGCATTTTCAAATCCTTTTGATCTTACTTAATCGCTTTCGAATCTAGCTTCAAAGATGATGTTGAGAAAATAGCCACCTTACACCTTTAAAGTCTGTGCACCGAATCAGGCCAAAATTGATGTGATGAGCTGCGCAACGCAAAGATTCTGCATCATGTCTGCGGCGTTAGGACTTGTCCATTCCCACTTTCATTGAACCCTCCTGCCATGCGAAATGCAGCGCAAGCCCTAAGCGTTGGTGTGCGGTTTTGAGCCAAAGTTTCAGCGTTATCACCATAAACTATAGCTGCCAAAGTTGCTCATTCCCACATTTGCGAAAATCCTCGGATACTCTCAAATTTTCACATCCTAAAGTTTTCTGACCAAAGTGGCCGTCACAAACCCGGCAAGCTTTTCCCAGCTATGTATATTTTCATGGCTGTTTTCACCCGGGGCTCTGCTCTCCTCATCGACTGTCCCTACGAACTACCTTAGAAGGCCCATATGAAAAGCTGGGGTAAAGTAAGCGACGTCCCTTGTCATAAAAGGGCCGCGGGCGAACACTGCTATGGCTTTTCATCATTGGGGACGCCCTTCTTTTTTTGCCACTGGGAGGATTTTCATGCATATGGGCCTCAAAGTAACTCTTTGCGAGATTTCAGCAAGAGGAGGATTCAACTCAGCGCAATTGAATGCATTCAGCCAAAATTCTAACTTACTATTATGTAATTTCCTAAATGAAAACACCTCCCTTCCGCCTCACGAAATATGCTTAAAAAATTCTAATGCCAGGGCGCGCGTTCGCGTCTTATATGGGCTTTCCAAATTGTTCAACAATCTGGAAAGCCTTCCATATAAGACGCCCATTTAGGACTATAAATTCCACCCGAAATGCTCTAAAGCTCCCATTTTCCAACTCATCTTGGTAGGCTGACTCGAATTCCGTAAGGAGAGCTAGTATTGAAGCGTATATCCAATTTAAGCTGTTCATTCAAGCAAATCACCGCTGTCTATACGATTTTGAGGTATTGCAATGTTCTGACAAAATTGCACTAAAAAGCTACATGTTCCTGAGGTTAGCAAGGGTTGAGTTGATGGTTAGTGAAGCTTCCCTTTCTTTCCATCTCTTTTGTTCACAATTGGTATATTGATAGCAGACAAACAGCGTGTAGCTCTTTTCAAAACTTCTCTCACGATCACAGTAACTTTTACAGTTTTTTTGAAATTTTCAGTCTTTGGATTATTTTAAAATCTTGAGATGAAGTGTTCTCTTAGAACCTGCGTTGCTTGCCAAGTGAGCTTTTTGCAAAACGTTTAGTGTTTCAAGGCCATTCGCATCACCATGTTTTTTTATCACTTAGTGGATAACAATTTGGAAAGTTCGCACAGTATTGATGTTTAACTATTTTCTCAAATAGGTTCGATTTTCACAGTGAGTTTAAGGAATTTTTCACGTGAAGATATGTTCAGCATGCTTCATTCGCTTCTTTTGCTTCATTCTTGTGAAAGGGTTTTCTCAGAGTAAAATTGGAAAATTTTTAATGAGATACGTTTGGTAATGAAGACAAAAATGGAATGGTGCACAATAGGAAAATGGACAATGAGTGATATGATTTTGCTTGATTTTTAAGGGAAGGTTCAATTTTGAGATTTGTTTTTGCATGTAGATACGTTTAGTGGTAAAAACAGTGATGATCTGGTGCACTGATTAAGAAAGAATTGAGGAGATGTAATGCAGATATCAATGTTAAGTATTATCACCGACCTGAAGATGCTATCCGACGTTTGCTTATTTTCACAAATGAATAAAGCAAAATGTAAGGCGGTTGAAATAAACGACCGCTAACAGCGTTGTAGGCGACGGAATTGGGGTTGCATTTAGCTTGACGTCGTGATAAACATCAAGGAAGCAGACGGAACACGAAGATGGCACAAAACATCATACCATTGATGACGTCATAGGTTGCACTTAGGTTGAGTCGTAACGGTAAACAGTATGGAAGCGGGCGAAAGTGCAAGAATTAACTCAGAGATCTGGGCAAACATTCTTCGCCGGTTGTTGACGTCGGATGGTCCCCCCTGCGCTTTATTATAGGGTTAGAACAGAAGAATGGTAATCATATGTTGGAAGTCTTAAAGAGGTCGTGCTCAATTCAAAGGATTGAAAACATTTTTTCTAAAAACCGATTCGATGCAGTTTTCTGTGCGAACTTATCCGAGGTTCTCAAACAAACTGAATATTATTGAATCATCATTACAATAGGGTGCTTCTTCCAAAGTTATTGAGGAACAAAAGAATCTGCAATCTTTTGTCGTAATGTTGAAGGAATATGGAGGTTCAAGGAAAATTGTGAACTACCTGTTCCAATTCAATCGAATTCGGATCGCTCTTGTAAAACGACTCGGACTATACGGAAGAGTTAGCTTGTCTATTGACTGCATATTTTTGGTTATGCCATTTGATCAACATCATCTAAGACAGGCATCACTGCTTGTGAGTCATCAGCTCGGTACGCTTGCACCGGCACAAAACGAAGGACGGTTGTTTACACCCCTGGCGCGAGTGATGACGTCAGATGGGGGTGTGACAAAGTCCGGCACGGAGCATGCAATGAAGTTGCCTAAAACTGCTAATTTCGATCACTGTCTAGCGTTAAGATCTGGTCTATAGTCTAGGCCAGCTATGGAAATAGGTTCAGTTTCGATATCTAGCAATCATAACAGGTGGTTTTGAGAACACATTGGAAGTGGAAATGCCAACAACCATAACCGTAAGCTCTGATTTCCAAAAAACGCTCAGCAACTGTGAATTTTATAAAATTTTGCTTAAAAGCAGCGTACATCCACATTGCAGATGAGTGCCCAAAATTGAGAGCATCAATACAATAATTGTCATCTTGGAAGTTTTTTTTAGAGATTCAGAATCACCGTTAACTTCTTTCACATGAACGATCGTAATAGTTTGAGCACTAAAGCGATAGCTCCTTTAGACAAACTCTTTCATCTAACATTCGCACCATAATCTTTGGGTATTCACGGATATAATAGAGAAAATGATATTTGAGCACAACTGTGAAATGTTCTATTCAAAAAACGATCAGTTTTACGTTTGAAATAATTTGTGAGTAATCTAAAAGAAAGTTTTCCACTGCAACCCATTAGAAGTAGAAAAAAGGTTACTTATTTCTTTCTGATTCATGGAACAGTGCAACAACTGTAAATTTCATGTGCCCAGGAACATTTAGAACGTCCAGATTCAGATGACACAATCGCAGATAGTGTGAGACAGCGGTTAGTAATTTTGCGAATCGTTTTATCCAGAAAACTAAAATAACCCATTTTTCGATCGATTTGATAGTGTTAAGCTAACGCGACTGAATTCTTGAACCCTGTTGGCGCAGAATGTACATACCATAATCTTTAGATCGTTAAAATATGACCGGATAAAAGATGATCGTTTTGAAAATGTGGAATGATCTAATCAAAAAAGTCCTTTTGGTGAAAAAAGAGAATTCTGTGCGGTTACATTAGAAATGGAGTCGCCTACAAAAAAAAACTCAAAATATTTCTCAAATTTCGATTCTCGCAAAAGAAACTGCTAATCTGAAAAAGAATTTTATCGTCTCTTGTCATGAAAATTCGCATCAACTGTCGCCCTCTCAAATCTTTTCTGTTTGAGGCGTAAACTTCTCAAAAGAGACAGCATTAATATATTGTTTATGTAGTACTTTTATTTTTAGTTTTCGAAAATTTCATTTGGCTTTTCCCAATGCAAAGAACTTTGAAGCAATTGTCGAAGCCTCGAATCTGATGCAATATACAAATGAAAGATTTTTTTATAAAAATGAGATTTCATATGTTTGGTGCGCTCTGGCTTGAATTTTATTGCTCTGAGAGCAATGTGAAAGTCATAAACAATCACAGGAACGATGAAGTTCGAAAGGAAGATATTACAGGGCGATAGAAGATAACTTTTGTGCTTGTGAGAGATGGGTTTATCAACAAAAGAAATATGCCTTACCTGTCGTTGCACTTGGATATTGAATCCAACCTTGATAGCTGGAATAAAGCGAGTTTGTAGAAGCAGAGATGAGACTAATCGATCTCACCGCTTACAGTGTTGTGGTGACTTTTGACTGCTCTTGGCTGATGAGGAACCTTGATAAACAAAACCGAAGACAGACAGTCTAACGGCAAAGATCACGTACAAAAAAGGGCAGTGTTAAAGTGCAGGTCAGGGGGGGGGGGTACATGGAGCATCATAGAGCACAGGGTAAACAAAGCAAAAGTGGCACGAACAGACCGACATTGACGTCAGATGGGGGTGCCTGCGCTTTATTAAAGAGTATGATGATAACAACGATAAGCACGCTTAAATAGACGCGTTCGGTCGCGTTCCCGTTAATGCTGATAACGATGTCAATCCACAGTACATTTCTTACTATAAACTTGCTCCACCTCGTTCTTACAATGTGTTGGCTTTTATGAGTCACCGGAGCAGTAGGCCGTCGACTTTTTTCTAGGTCTTCTGTGCCGCGAGATATGAGGGATTTTATGTGCTTCAAAAATCAACTGATTTTGTGTCCTCACTTTCTGCTCTCCAAATGAATGCTACGAGAAAGTCGACGGTCTACTTTTGTTAATGAAGACTTGCTCTCTAACATAGGTAGATAATCAGCAGTGATTAAATCTTATTTGGCAGAAATCTGTTGTTGAAAATGACCATGTTTTCAGATAAAATGCGGTGTATCTCTTGGTAGAGGGGGGCTAGAAAGAAGTCGATGGTCTAGGTCGAATCCCATTTTCCTGAGCTTTCGAATGGTATATAGGTTGCTGGGCGAATAAACTTTCCAGTTTTCAAATTGGGGTGGAGATATTTACTATTAGCTTGCTCCACCCAGCTCGACCATTGTATAGGCTTTTATCGGTCACCGGAGCAAATGATTCTTAGAGCCGGGAAGCAAAAAAGCCCTAACATGCTTTATACCATTCGAAAGCTGAGATCATGAAGAAATCGACGTAGACCGTCGACTTTTTTCTAGGTCTTCTGTGCCGCGAGATATGAGGGATTTTATAAACTTCAAAAAACTGATTCTGTGTCCTCACTTACCGTCGCGATATACCCAAAAGAGTTGTAGCTTTGAACAAAGAAGTGTCGATTATATTACTAAAATAAATGATTGATTTTCATGGAACTGTAACGCTCAGGGACGTATTTATGAATGCTCAAAAAGAGTTTGTGCTTCTGTAGATGCTTTTTTTTGTAAATAAATAATATGAATAAACATAAATACGTTTCTTTTGTAAATATATGGGTGTACTTGTTGTTTGAGGTACTTAGTCTGCAAAACCTTTGAATAAAGATTTTTAGGGAGTCATCCGGAGTTTGGCCTCAAAGTGAAGGGGGTAATTCATCACTCCCCCTATCGCAACTATGCAGGGGATGGTATATGACACGCGGTGGAGTTTCCACAAGGATATACATCATTCCCAAGGGTCTTTGAGCGCTGAATTCAGAACATTCTTTCATATCTGCTCATCGGTTTTATGAACAAAGTTAGAGACATTTTTCCTCCTCGAATTTGCATGGTCAGATGCTGTGGAAAAAACCTAAATTCGTAATAAATGCGAGTTTGCTCCAAAATTACATGCTTAAATGTCTGAGGTATATTTATTTTGGAAAATCTGTGGGAATAGTTTTGGAGCTACTCTGCCGCCTTCGTCCAATAAGCAACTAAAACCAGTGTCACTTGAGGCCAGACAAATGCCTATAACTTTGTCCAGTGAACCGATAAGCAGTTATGGAAGGTTGTTTTGAAGGCAGTGTTCAAAGACCTTTCGATTGATATACATCCATAGGGAGACTCCACTGCGAGTCATATACCTTCTTTGTTGAGTCAATCAGCACACTTTCGACTTCGTTTTCCACAGAACAATCTTCTTGAACGATATCGGCAACCATATGGATAAAATCTGTCTTCATTCATCCAGGTACTTTCTGCATATCCAGAATGTCTCTGTCATATCCTCATCTTCCCTTCTTGGGTTCAACCATACTAGATCCACACACGACAGTTCTTCAAGTCATCAGTCTTTGAGTTGACTGACTGATACTACCACTTTCAATATTCCGCACTTTAGTCCCCTCAGGTGCTGCCGCACACCTTGGTGTTATAAACGCAACAGGACTTTTTTCTCAAAACTTTGTCCATCCGCTATGCCCGTCCTCTCGATCTTGACTATTTGCTGTGCCTCTTCGCACATTCTCCTGAGATCATGGCTTCTGAATGAGCCCTGGTTCTTGATGCCCTTCCCACATGGAAGGGCATCAAGAACCAGAGCTGGACCTCCTCCACTTGACTTCCTCTGATCAGATTGTGTGTCTGCCTTCTACTTCGACACTTCGACACAATTTCTATTTCTCAGCACTCTCGGATTTGCCCTTCATCTCAAAAGCTGTAGATCTGTTTACAGCCAAAGAAATCGCTGAATCTTCGCTTTTACTGAAGCTGCGTTTGTCTGTAAGAAGATATTATCTCCTCCTTTGCTTTTGCGTTTCTCCTTTATCCCTGAGTGAATGTTCTTCTCTGTCTTCCTGCAGTTCCTCATCTATTGTCTATGTCGACCATACTGGTAGCACCTCCTTCCCTTCCTTGACCATCGCCCGGCGGATCGCATGTTTTCCTCCTGTCCTCATTCTTCGTTCTTTTAGCTATGCCAGCACACCAACTTGCTCTGTCTTATACCTTCTCTAAGATTATCATCCTTGCAAGGAACGACCTTCTTTGAATCGGAAAGACTTTGAGTCTGGGTCGATAGGCTGGGGAGCATCATGGCTCTTTCCCAGGAGTGGTTTGGACTTGTTCACCCCCGTGGAGGTGAGGGCCGATCCCTGCAGCAGTGCAACGCTGGGCCGACCCGTGATGAGGTGCGAGCAAGCCCGCAACCTCATCCGGTTCCAAAAATCAAATAACCTTAACGAGACTCATTAGAGACTCTATCGAAGGTTAATTCGATAAGAACAGAAACTAAACTTTGATCTTAGCCAAAAGGCCGAGAAGCGATACCTTACCGAGTTGGCAGCGTTGCCACCTCAGCCAGTGAGTCGGACTCGTCGCGGGTCAGCTAGCGCTCACTATCTCACTATTGAGAGCGCAGGGAACAGGTGAGCACACCTGTGCCAGTAAGCGCTGTTTTACCAGCATTAATCAAATCCGGAAGTTTTGCTTTTACTTTCTTAGGGCTTAAAGTGAAGCCCTCGAGGCGATATTTTCCCGTGTATAAAGCGTTAACTAAAGCGGTTAAAGCTAAATTGAGAGCAAATCGCGTCTCCCGATTCCCGCTTCATTTTTACTGTCGGGATAATCCCGAAACTCAGGACAAATCCGGGTTTCGCGCAAGACTACAGATTTTCTCGTGATTTCTTATTTTGTGGGCGGATCTCCTGCGGTACTTAACCATGAATGTCTGAGTAACCACGAATCAACGATATTTTACGAATTTTCTCCTACATCACTCCTAATGACGCATGTTGAGCTTTGAGAAGTACCGTGCACCTTCTGCGCTCATTATTGATCGGGCCGGTTTCGCCGGCGCCGCGTGGGCCACTCATTCGGTGTGCGTGGCGGAGGCAGGCAGTGTCGTTTCCTCCTGCAGATTTTCTTCTTTGCATTTGTAGTACCCTTTTTTAACAAACTCATTCTGTTTGAACTTCAAGTGCAAACTGGTTTGTCAATTTCTAGGCTCTTGAAAGAGCTGTGCAACTGAGAAAACACTCGAACAGATTCTTCTATTTCTCGCGCTGTTTCTGCAGTTGGAAGCATTTCTGTATTAAAAAGGTTTCAGATGTCAACAGTCGTGGACGAAGATGAACTCCTGAATGTTCCGGAAGATCAACAGCAAGCCATCGAGGTAAATTTTCTTTTTGTGTATAAGGCGTACTTCTTGGTGCGTAATATTTCTTCAGGTTCAGAAGATGTGTTGATTCAGTATTGTGCTTTGCTCCGCGCAGATGCGCGCATGAAGTGCGGAGTAACATAGATGCATTTCTAAGACGTTACTTTTTGAAATTGGGATTTACGCGCTTCCTCCTGCTTTTGAAGAGATTATTTGAGGGTTTCAGAAAGCCCTCCTTCTGAGCTTCCTAGTTCGAATTGTAGTGCGGCGTCTTTGAGATGAACGTCAATGCAAAATCTTTGTTTTGTTTTTCAAATTTTGCGAAATGAGGGCGTCAGCGGCGCACTAAATCACTCCGTATTCCTCCAATGATGGCATTTTCACATTTTAGGAGATGTTCGACGTCGATGAACTTCTCGGACCCAGCGAAGGTAGCAAGGAAGAAGCCTCGACTGAACAAGCCAGTCAAGGCGGAACTTTATCGGAATGTGCTGCCGAAGTAAGTTGAAAGCACAGGCATTGCTTCGTGGCAGAAGCTTTCTACACAAGAGGAGTGGCTAACGCCAACGGCGGCAAGCCGTCTTCTCGGATATCAGGCAATGCCTACAAGGAGCCATTTGGCCTTGGCTATGCCTTGGAGATTTTCACTACATGGACTACAAAGTCCTGCCATTTTTGGCTTGTTCAGAATTTTGATTTTTCTCTTGTAGTTCCGGTACCATATGGTGTTAACCAATTCGCTCTCAGAGAGCTTCCTTGTTCCTACACAGCTTCAATTATCTCATGTATCTTTTTGTCCTCCAAGGGCTAATACTATGCCGTCCTTCCATCCAAACCGCGTATATGCGGTAGGTTGCACGTTATCGTCGTTTAAATTTAGGCCATGAGGAGGATTACCTCTTACACCTGACCTAGGTGACCCTACTTCAACTTTCTTTATCTGTATCTCAACGTTAGTGTACAATTTGAACTGTCGATGTTCAGCTTATTAATGACCTCTGACCTGATGCATTATATAGGCTGCATAAATGGTATGCCTATCACATCTAAGGCTTATATAACTTCTTTACTCTAATAAGTAGGTCTAGCATACTTGCGATGATCCGTCACTATATACTGATGTGGTTACGTTGTGTGCTGCTATTGTCAGATATGTTCAACTTCTCAATTTATTCCTATATATCGCGGATAGTAGGATTGGCATATTATCATCACATTTGTTAATTAGCCCTCTTGCTATCTCTTGCCGAAGGGTACGATGATGTGCTCGCACTTGGAAAAGTTTCGGTTCATTCTCGTTGGCTTTCAAGTGTGTGAAAGCGAGATGTTTATTGAGATTGTAATTTTCGTAATTGCGCTGATCTCATTCAAATAACAATGGCGTACTATCGAAGTGTCAAAATAATAGCTATGGAGAGTGCAGGTTGCAAGTAGCGCTTCGCTGCAAACACAGGGGAGAAGTTTATCACAAAACATAGTGCGGCATGTAAGTGCACGTAGTTTGTTGTGCAATGTGCTCTCAGACGAAGGCATTCGATATATCAAGCTGCGAACGATTCTTCGTCCATGCAGATGGGATTATGTGTAAAGTTACATTTTATCAGTTCTAGTACATCTCGCACTCCGATCAGTTGCAAGTACTTAGAACAGGATGAGATATCGGACTTCCCGAATCGACTGGAAACATAGCATAGAAACCTTTAGAGAGTCTACTAGACTTTCAGCGTTCAAAATCATTCTTGCAGAATCCACCTTTTTTTTGGCAAGGCAGACGAATTAACAAAGAAAGACTATAGGCTTGTAATGGTATCTTTTTACAAAATGGTTACGGGTGGAGGACCATATGTGGGTAGGGGAATGAACTCGGTCAGTTTCAACTGCCTCCGCCGACTACTGGTCCTGCAATGACATGCAGCAATATTGCAGTAGGACCAGTTGACAGCGAAGGCGGGCTCAAGCTGGCGGAGTTCGTTTTTTTCTACTACATGTTGCCAGCTTGGGGCTGCTCCAGCGCTCATTCGCAACAAATACGCACACTTGCACATGCACGGAGACGAGTTTTGCAAGAAATCCGCGCGGGAACTGCCCACATTTGGGGCATATGTCTTCTCCTTTCAATACCAAAAAATATTTTAGGCTACGTTCATACTGATTCGAAAGTTTGGGAACAGTATAAACGCAACCTTGGACAACCATGTAACCTAAAATAAACGTACATTGCGAAAACAGGCTATTCAGGTAGAGCACGCATTTTATAAGCGAAAAATGTCCCTCAGTTTGTCCAGTAAAGGTTAGCGGGTATAGAAGATCATTGTTAGCGTTTGAAGACCTTTGGCTAATCCGCTGGGAAAGGCTACTTCAAGTCAAATGTCTTTCCTCAGTAGTGAGGTGAGGGTTTCCTGCTTTTTTTTCGTGTGAACAATGTCTCAAAATATGCATTAATCACTATTTTCGCAATTTTGAAGATCATTGAAATAGAATGAATGAGATTTGTGTGAGAGAAGGCAAGTAAGCAAAAAAAATCTCAAAAGCAGCGGTGAATTGAACCGAAAATCATGTGCGTGCACCAGTCGTCTCCCAAACATAGTCTCTAAGACTATTTTTATTCAGTGGAAGTGAATCATAGCCAGCCATTCACTTTCTTGTCAATATTGGAGCGTATGCTCTTTGCTTTGCGCCTGTCACCTAAGTATTTCTTGTTTATGTTTTACAGATCTCGAGCCTCGAGCATCTGGAATTTAGAAATCTATGTTGAGGCAGTGCATTTTTGCACATCATGGGCTATTTTTGCAAAATCGTATTTCGAATCTTGGTCTAAGTTTGGGTGTGTCATTTCGATGAATAAAAAGAGAAAATTCATTTATTATGCAGACTAAATTAGTGGAATCACATATCAGGAGTACACTACAAAAGGGAAAGGTACAGTGCAGCCGTGCTTCGTGTCTCAGAAGTTACATGAGCTGGCTGCGAGATGACTACAGTGGACTGTCTACTTATGTGGAAGATCATTCTCGTAGTATTGCTATTCTAGTCTTAGTTTGGTGTAATATGTTTCAGTTCTATATCTCTTACGTATTTCTCCAGCAGGCGCCCCAACTCGCAATCAATCTTTCGTGATTTTTTTTCTTCTTTCGGAAGGCTCTTTCATCTAGAAAGGCGCAAGTTCAGCAATTATTTTCCCATTAGTGAGCCTTTCAAGTGTGTCTCTGCCTCATTAATCTAGCGGAAAATATAACTTCATCTGCAATGCCGCCTAAGTTTCATTCGCCGCTCAGTTTTGCTAATGTCACCCGCTATCGTTTCTCGTGAATCACATATCGCTAGTCAAGCAATTTTCATTCTCGTTTCAGATGATTATCCCCAATCATATGAAATTATCTGAGGTTACAATGAATTTGATGATGCATCTCGTCTTTTTTATAATTTGATAAAGAAAGGGCTCAAACCGATGAAATTCTAAAAGGAACTTGGCACATTTTCCACATCACGTCAACAGAAAGTTGTTCTGAAAAACAAACACTTCGAGTTAAATCTGTCCAGATTCTGTAATTTCATTGTGGAGAAGCTATGGTGATTCATACATAATGACAAAGAGTAAATAATTAGAGAATGTCTATGTATTTTTGAGAACTTGGCGTATGATATAAGATAAAGTTTGACTACGATTGGCGCAAAGGAGTTTAGGAGGATATTTCGTAAGTGCTTTGTCGAATCAAATAATCAAGTCGAAAAGTTATCATCATCGCACTATTTTATCATTTCCATGTTCATGTGTCTCAGAGTGAGGCAAAGCGTATATATGGTGGATTGTTCAGGATAATATTGTTACGGAGACTAGCACCACTGCTGCAGTAGTCGATGAGAGTTTCGAACGTGAAGAATTAGATTACGAAGAGGATGACGATGAAGAACATAAAGAAGAGAGAACAGGGAGATTTACATCTGAGAGGAAACCTGCTGATGCGGTAGGTGCTGGATAGATTTAGAGAGATATTTTACCCTGCTCCAGTATAAATTGCTGCAAAAGGCTTTGATTCTTTGACGAGTTATTGCTTTTTATCTCGGTTAGTGTAGGAAAAAATTTACCCGGTTGAACCTTCATGTTGCAGACTCCACCCACAAGCACAAACAACATAGATAAAGTGGAAGGAAGGCGTCAAAACAGTGGTGAGAATCGGAATCATAACAATAATCAAAAACAGTGGCGCAATGGCAGCGGACGAGGAAATGGTCGTGGTCGCGGAAATAATGGGCATCGTTATAGGGGTGGTCCCAACATGCAGTATGGTGGACCGGTGCGTGTATTTTTAAGCATCGAATAAAGTTATCTTTTTTTATAAATGTCTATTTATAGATGCGCATGCAGCAAGGACCAGGTATGGTAAATGGACCAACTCCGTTACTTTCACTGAATACGCAAGGCCTGTACCCGCCTTCTGGGGGAAAAATCCTTATCAATCCTAATTTCCGAGGACCTATGGGACCGCCTGGCCCAGGACCATTAGGTAAGCTTCATTCCCGAATTTTCTCACGCACAAAGTTCAATATTGGTAAAGCAGGTGCTTTACAGGTCCTGCAGGTGTGCTACCTCTGGTAGGTGCGCCGTCCGTGCTGCCAACAATTGTACCCGGGCAAGGTCCTATCATTCCTCGTTTACCCAACGGAATTCCTCTTACAGGTGTGTTTTTATCTCAACTCATAAGGCTTTAGTAGGAGCGCAGATACCACAACATGAGAAGATTAGAAGCACTGCATTACTCCGAATGTCTTAGGTCTTCCATCAAATCATGGAGCTGCTGGTTTTGGTCCTCCACCGTCAAGTCGCCCTCAAATGCCACCACCAATCATGCCTGGTATGAATACTGGGATCACTCGTCCCGCTCCAGTTGTACAGTGGGATCAAGCGGTTGAGGCATTTCTCAGTGGTTCTACGAGGCATCGCAGTCCACATAGAAGACATCATCGCAGTTCTTCCTACAGCAGTTATAGTAGCTACAGCAGCAGGTCAAGGAGTGCTGGAAGGTGGGAGGCTATTTTCTGGAAATTTGTTTTCGGAGGTCGTAAATGTTGGTGTTCAGCTCACGCTCGCGATCTCCTCGTCGAAGGCGGGAGAACAGAGGCGGAAGCAACAGACCAAGAAATCAGAGAGATCGTGGCGGTCGCGGAGGAAACAGCTTCCGGGGTCGAGCGGGGCAAAATCGCCGCGATGTGCCGAGGAGAGATGCAAACAGAGACAACAAGCAGGTAAAGAAAGTTAAATCTTACCTTATGTGTTTTTATCCTATCCTATCCTTAGTTTCATTCTAGATATCAGTAGAATGTGCAAAAGCAGTTGGACTCGATAATGAGTATCTTTCCAAGTTAGAGGATCAGCGCAGAAAGCGGGACGAAGTGCTGAGAAGAAAGGAGCAGCGCCGTTTCGGCGGCGGTGGCAACAACGAGCAGAGTTCTTCCTCAAACCAGCGTCAGAACGACCGAAATGACCGAGGAAATTACCGACAGAGCCAGGTTTGTTTAGCAAGACTAGCACTTTTTGTTACAAGGAGAGTAATGTTCTCGTTTTTTTTTTCAGCAAAGAGATCGCAGATCAAACGAAGGTCCATCTAACAACGATCAGAGAAGAAACGGTGGTGGCCCAAACCCGTCCTCAGTGCAGAACAACTCCAAACCATCTACGGAAGCAGAAGCAGCCCTTAGAAAGAACAAAGCTTACTTGTGTGTGAACGTTAAGAACGTTAAACAACTAACAACGGCCAAGATGCGAGTTGAAACGCTTGCAAAGGATTTGGGAGAAATTAGGGTTAGTGAGGATTAGGGTGTCTTGAGTAATTTTTGCGTCTTACGAATTATTGAAGTGAAAATCAGAAAAAAAAACGCAATTTGTAAAGTCAGTTCGATGCTTAAGTGTTCTAGATATCTCTGTACTTCGTTATGCTAACTATCTACCACTATTTTCAGAAATGCTGGAAGTCGAATGAGGACCAAGTGACTGTCATCTTCGTCGAGCATTCTAAAGCTAAGGAATTCATGCTAAAGTACAACAAGTATGTGACTCTAACCCCTCAAAATTTATGCCCAAACCATTTTTTTAGCAAAGTTTTATCTGGTCTTCGCATACAAGTTGGACTGGAGAAAGCTTATCTCAACCTGGCGGAAATTCAATAGCCTTTCATTGTTTTTATATGTACCTAATGTTTCTGAACGTGTATCTTCCCTTTGCTGTCTTTATCGCATTGCAGTTTATGTTCTCATTTATAACTTGTCGAGTTTTATAGATGTAGGGAAACCTAAGCCCCCACTTTGTACTTTGTAAGAGAGTAACATCGTAATGATTTGGCATCTCTTCTTCCACAGACACATGCTTAACTCTTATAAATGACTTTGTTCATGTTTGTTTCATATGTCACGCTACCAGTTTTAACTGTAGTTGAAATAAACTTATATTTAGTAAAGTGTAAACTCTATGTAGTCATTTTTGACTAAAACAATTAGCATAATGCTACCCTAAATTTCCATCTTCCTCAGATTTGAGCAAATTCTTATGCTCTCACAAAGACAAGAAATAGACGCAGGTATTTGAGATGCAGGACTGCTATACGTCTTTATTTATATTCATAAAGGGACCAAAATAACTTGCAAACAGTGTATGTGTTCACGTCAAAAAATACATGCTGAAAAGGTTGTTCCTCAAAACTTCGGACGTTTGTAGTCCCTGAAAAAATGGTCATAGAGTTGGCAATACCAGAGCTGCGAAGCGGTGCAATCTCAAACCTGTCATCTTCTAGCCCGCTCTTCCGTTTTTCAATCAATTTATTGATCTGATTTAGCTCTTTATCGATTTTCTTGTTTACATCCACACTCTTTCTCGTCTTCCTTCCATCACCTGTCTTGACACCATACTGATAAGCAGCTTTTGGCATAGCTTCTCGCGAGCCCTAGATAAAGCTAGTTATGGTCTAGGCCTTAGGTTGATGTCAGCAAAGAAGGTAAGCACATCATACCATAGAAAGAATATTGACCAAAAGCTTACCTGGAATTTTTCATAATCGTCGTCGTTGTCAAATTCCCATCGCTTAATGGTGGATTTCTTTGACCCCATATCCATCATAGTCAGGTCTTCTTCATCAGAATCCCAACCTCCGCCCAATTCAGCCATTCCACCAGGATAGCACTCATCGTAGCTGAAAAAATGTTTCATAAAAAAGCAAAATGTTTCAAATCCCAAAAACCTACCCTCCCATCTCAGCCTCCTTTCTTCTTTTCTCTATTTTCTCCTCTAATCGTTTTTCTTTATCTCGCTCTTCCCTCTCTTTGCGTTCCTTTTCGCGTTCACGCTCCTTTTCGCGATCACGTTCGCGATCGCGCTCTCTGTCACGATCACGATCGCGGCGATCAAAATCACGGCCGCCACGCCTGCAATGACCATTGTTGTTGTTAACTGAATGCCAAAGTGAACAGTGCAAAAGGTACAAACCACAATAAAAATAAAATTCGGATCATGAGAATGAACGTGTTACGCACCTATCGCGATCTCTATCCCTCCTATCTCGGTCATCTCTCTTGGCGCGATCATCCTTTGCGTCGAAATAGTTGCGATCTTTTCTCTGATCCCTGTCCTTATCTTTGCGATCCCTGAATGATGATTATCATCATGAAAGAGCTGGCAGCAAACAAACAGCACAAACCGATCCTTATCCCTTTTCGGCGCATATTCACCCTCGTTCTCGTAAATGCTCTGAGACTGATACTTCTTCACCTCCTCGTCCGTCATATCAGGCTTCTTCTTCTTTTTATGATCAGAGCGGAGATATGAGAGCACCTGGATAATTTTACAGATGCAGCTAATTTTCAACGATAGGTTAGGATTCTGGGATGATTTATTTTCTAATTCTGATGAAACTTCCTACCTGGGTCAGCTTTGATATCAACATGTTGTTGGCGTTGATGTTAGCGTTAGATTCAGCTTTTGGACAATCGTGCAATGACCTGTTATTAATCAATATAGCGGAGTAAAGAGACGCATTTTTGATATTTCAAGCGATGAAAAGAGAAAGTCAATTACCGGAGTAGAGTTGTAGGAATTTCAGCTTCTTCATCTTCCATGTCAACAACATACGCCATTCGACCCTTGCCAAATAATTCGTTCCGTGCTGGTAGCTCGTTTTTGAACAAGATTCGATGGATTCCTCTGACCATTTTATTATCTGACATCTTTTCTACTGCTTCTACACCTTTTTGATCCTAAATTGGGGAGTCCAAGTAAGTCAAACAAAACTTAATGCAAGATGTCAACCCACATAGGCCATTTCTAGCTCATCCTCAGCCTCGACTTCCGCTTGCGATTTGTTGATCTCACTTCGTACTTTGTTAAGCAGTGAATAATCAAGACCTTTTACTAAGTGAGTATGCTCCATATCTCCTCCAAGGTACTTTGACTCCTATAAACAGAGACGGTCGATTTCGGATCAAAATTCAAGAGAATGGAGGGGACAAATCGACTGAATGATATAAGACTCACAGATTCTAGTAAAATATGAGTAGCAAGGATATAGCTGAACATAACTCTTACCTCAATAACTTGCCTCCTCAAATTTGCTTTATCAGTAACTGCACGTGCATCTCCAGGCATTGCACGATAAGCCGCCGCTAATTTGACTATCTCATCATTATCCTAAATGAAGAATTCTATTACAATCACAACAAAAATACGTAGAAACTGAACATGTAAACAACTTACATCGTTTCCCTTCAGCCGACGTTCGAGGGCGCGATCCCGATAATTCTTCATAATTTCTTTCAAGTTCGATTCCTCTTCATTGAATTCACTCTTTTCCTAAAAATGTAGGACCCCATGAGACGTAAGATATATGAATGTATGATTAAGTACCTTTTTATGCTTATGACCACCTCCTCCTCTTTTCTTATCGGATTTTGGCTGATGTCGATGGGTAAAAGAATGAGAAGTTTCAGCAGCTGCAGTCTCAGCGGCTGGTTTTTTCGGTGCGCTGAGCAGCTTCCGGAAATCCTCATTGCGGAGGTTCCTGAATTCCAATATTCATTTTCACCTGCACGCTCGAGGCGCTCCATAAATAAACAAATCATATATTTCAGCGATGCAGTGAAATATACGCACAAAAAAAGAACGAAATATCCATAATAAAATTTTCACAGATGATGTGCAAAATCAACATCAACAGTTCCACATATACTGCAAACCATAGAAAGAATAAAAACTTACGCCGTTTCTGTCATCCTTGGCTGTCTTCCAAAATCCTTGGTGTCCTTTTCAATTGGTGCGCGATGGGTTTTCTCAAACAAGACGTATATTCTAATGATTGTAAAACAACGCAAGAATTGGCGAATAACGAATAGCCACGAGCAGCGAAAAAAAAATCGAACATCTCATTTCCCAACTTGCTTCAGCGGTTGCGTTGCGTATGCGCTTGGAGCGCGGTGAATGACATCACCTCAATAACAAATGAATAAATTGCGTCTCTGGGGAAAGGTTGCAGTTGCTTTGGTGAGGTTTTATAACGAAGAATGGAAATGTGTGTTATAGCTATAGTACTATACTCATAGGTCGTTAGAATTTGTATGTCGTGTCATTTTCTTGCACTTTCAGGGGAAATAGTCTCTCCTTCGTATTTTCGCAAACCCATGCAACATATCCTTGTTACATTGATATAAGCCCTTTTTATTTGTTTCTGCTTTTCTTGACGCTTTTTTGAGTTGGTTTTCCCATCAAAAATTTACTTCACTCATTTGGTTCTCTTAATTCGAAATCTTCCTCTTTTGACGTTCATGGCATGCCCTTTTATGAAAACGTCATTTGTTAACATTCATTCTGAAACTAAGAGGCTGGAAATGGTTGTACACATCGTAAAACCAAGCGTGATCTTGTGTTCAACGAGTATGAGGTCTTTCTGGAATTAACTGCAACTTGTAGCCAAGATTGGTCAAGTTGGAGCAAGTTAAGACAATGTGTACAAAGCGGTCCCCTTTCTTCTAGTCTCACAATGGATGACGGGTATTTGACCGCTGCCAAGAATGAAAACTCAGGGCAACATTAAGTCCCTCCCCCTCCAAGTCTTTAGATTAGTTCTTTCGCAACAACCGCCTATTCTCCAAAACAAGTCCAGGATACCGATAGGGTGAATTCGAACACAAACACGGTCGATCGATTCGGATCGTACGGTGACCGCGTCCTGACTTTTGAGTGCACTTTACCAGCGTACGGAACTGCACTCGCACAGTCGTCTGATCATTGTGTCTGCTAAGTTCTTTTTCCATTCTAGTTTCCAAAACTAGGCTTGATTAGGAATCTCTTTTTTCCTATTATAATCTTCCTTCCATGAAAAAAGTAACTTATCCCTCTTCCATTAAAGACAGTCTCGAACATCAATGTGGTTTTGTTAGAATTTCATGCATTCATTCCAAGACATTGCAGAGGTACTGTGTACCTCGATGTTTTCTCTTTCCTTACGTCGACTAATTGCTTCACAACAGGGTTCAACAGTCGCCATTGGAAACATACTAAAGACTAGATTTATGTCGTCAGAAAGATTTGGTAGGTATGATTGGAACTTCATTCGATTTAAGTTCATTTTACCAAATTCTAGTAGAAGTTAAAGGCAGCGGCTGGACAGATTCTCTACATGGGGTTTTTTTGCTTACCTGGGGTAATTCTGGGTGCGTATCGTTACATGCGGACTGCCCTTTGGAAAACATCGCGCGCGACAGGCTGCCAGTGACCGCACTCGGGAAATTCGGCTAGCATGATTCTCAGCACACAGTTTCTCAATCTCTCATCCGTTGTTGAGGTTCACAGACTATTCCCATATTATTATAGTTTTGCTTACTTATTTGAAGTTACCCCACAAAACCTGTAAAATTAGCACTTTGGAGAACAAAAAGACACAAACTGTTGAATGTAAAAGACTGCCAGTATAGAAGAAGCATTGATGATCTAGGTGTATAGATTTGACATTTGCTGCACTACTTCTCCCCGCGCGCTGCCGCGTTGCGACGTTTTCCAATGGGCAGCCCGCACGTAACGAGCGCCCCCCGGTAATTCTAGGCGCTAATTCCGGAGATCCACCTTAAAGAGCGCGAAAATGGCAATAACCGCCATTTCCCAAGGCCTCCAATTTTGAATTTGGACGAGTGGAGCACGTCCCGCCATGATTAGAGAGGCGGAATCGTTGCGGGACCACCGCAATTATAACATTGCGGCATGCCTTCTACTCAGACACTCGCGGTTGACTCGCGCAGGGCAAAACGATGTGTAGCCATTGAATGCGTGGGCGACTCGCGAAATCGGTGTCGCGGCAAAATCAGGACACCTGATTTTGTGTCGCGGCAAAAGTGCGCGGCAAAATCGGGGCAAAATGGGGAGACCTGCGCGAGACACCAAAATGTCGCGATCGCGTTCAGAGCACGCGGCCTACGCCCTTACTGACAGCTTTTTGCGTCCTCTAAGCCCTCTCTCACGCCTCCCTTTTCACTTATCTGATGTCCTTAATCTCTTTGCGTCCCACTTCTTATGCTTGTAACTTTTCTGCTAATAAAACACAGTCTTACGTCGCGAAATTTATTAACAAATACACACGATCCTCTCGAGCAAGCTTTACATTAACATCGAAATGAGACACACAGACAGACAGCAAGTATGAAATTCGAAGCACCACTATAACGACGCAAGATTACGAAACAACTACAACAAAAAATGTAGACAAATCATCAGGCTTCCTCGATGTCTTCGACTTCATCTTCTACGCATTCAGTCTTCTGAATCACCAGGTCTTCCTGAGTGGTACCGGTACTCCTGCCTTCAGAGTCTTCGATGACGACAGGTTTTTTCTGAAAAACAAGAATTATTGATACCAGGACCACATAAAACAGATGAATCACCTTTGATGGATGAAGAGCGGATCTTTCAAGGTCAAAATGATATGTTCGGATGTCTGCCCTGCAAAATTAGGTTAAGAAGTATGTATCGCTTCTTCTCTATGAGAAAACTCACAAGGCCCTCCCTATTGCTATCCTTGCGTGACCGCTCCATACAACTCTTTTCTCTGAGAGGACGTTGAATAATTTCTCGCGACCGTCATCATCTTCTGCTAAGGACAACCACCACCTAAATTCCAATGCACATAAAGGTCTTCCGAGGACATGCATACCTATTGAATTCCGCTTATGCTCATCTGGCGTCCGTAGAAGTTCGTCGCGGTAGAGGCCGAGAGCGTCAAGGACGAAACCTAAATCAGTTATCAAAAGTAATGTACTTAAATACACATCGACCCACTTATTAAGAAATCGACCAATCCTTCTGGGAGGTCTTTAAAATGATCAAATTTTCCCTTCTTCCCGCTCTGTCTACAGGCGTAGTTTTGTATTACCGTTGGAGGTTCGCAGGCCTAAACGGTGATCACGAGACAACCTTATCATCTTCACCTATTAGTCGCGTACATTTAGAAAGAAGTGCCGCAAAAAGTCGAGGACCAACAGGAAATGGTCATGCTTATGAGCGCGTTTTGGTCTCTGCCACTTTTCCATGACTTCGATCATATTTAGACCCTAAAATCAATACTTTTCCCTCGTCGACTGAGAATAATCTCAAGATGACCTTAAAGGGTGGTGCACTTTCAAGATGCCAGACCCTGGATATATTACTTCTCTGTAGTAAGCAACCCTTTGGCAACGATTTCTCCCGATTTTTTGCAACGTGAAAAGACCTTTTCAACTCTTTGTCTTGTTCTCTCAGCTTCGATAAAAGAGCGTTAACCTGCAAACACGGACAACCGAGTTCGATGAGCATTGTAGTGTTTCTACACTTGCCTGCATGTTTTTCACATGCTGCATATTAATTTTGATATCGCTTGTCTTCGACGTGAGCATCTCTTTAGATTATGTAAGTATTCCCATCACCCTCAGCAGAACATATATACATATATCACCTCATTTTCGACAGTGATGTCAAATTGTCGTACAACTCCCCCTAACTTCGCAAGCGACACAATGTTTTCCTACAGGACTCGCTTTGAAGCCCCTAAAATACTCCTCATCCCATTCCAAACGTTAGAACGACATGAACGCGACAGCTAACCCGTGGAGGATGTGGAAAAAGCAGGAATCGTTGCTGGCTGCAAGTCACAAGAAAGTGGAAAACTTTCATGCGCGGAGTACGGCACTGTTCTGCATCTTGCAAGGAGTACAATAACGATTTTCTTGGTTGCGCAGTTTGTCAGGTGGTTCTCCTCGTTCTTTGCTTATTGCTCCGTTTTCGCTCCTATGGCCGTTTTCATCTATTTTCATCTATCACAGTAGTAGGCTGTGGTAGGCTCAACCGACAAGACCGGTCACGAAGTGACCGGTTCCAGACTCAGTATTAACTTATTTAATGAATTTCGTGACCATAATAATTACCTAGCTAGAGATGGTGGGTTGCAGTGGGTTCGTGAACTCAAAGGGTGACCTCGTGGGTTGCTGAACTCAATATATATGCTGAGGAATAAGCGACTTATAGTTTATAATTGAATTCATGTTACTAACATTTGGGGTTCGTTCGTTTTAAAAAAGGCGTGGAAAAATAACCCTGAATACCTAAAACTTCAAATTTCCTCTGAGATTTGTAAAGCAAACTTTGAACCCAAAGAAAGTGAAGTTAGTGGTACGTTCGGGAAGACCGTGATGGTGTCGTTAATTATAATATTATTAACGAGTGTTCTTCGATTATGTGAATGTATCCATTCTGTCATGGACAAGTTGCAGATTGTCCGTGCACCTGTTTAGCTGCCGGGTCACCCTCATGGCCCTTGATAATGTACTCAGCGGCGCCTACTTTCAATTAGGCGAAACTCTACTGCATTGATAGCATTCCTTGCCAGAAGTTGGCATCCAGGCTGTACACGCCCAATTTGGCTGTATAAAAGAGCCTGGATACCAAGTTCTGGAGTCGTCACTATCGCCCAGTCGCTGTTCGTCACTATTCCCTTCAAATAAATCCGTTGTTGCCACCCAATTTGGTCTTAAAAGATGGTAAACCCCTCAATCCTCAATTAGGTGTTAGCATAACTGACAGCTCAAACTACCCACAGGTACGGCGGGGCAAGTCTTTCGGGTAGATAAGTTCCCACACCCGATAAGATGTAGCTCGATGCGAACTCGTTGAATGAAAGGTGCTGAGGCTCTATAAGCCGTGACAAGGCTCTACAAGCCGTAGTAACAGAAGATAAGCAAAACATGACATCTTGAAGAAAAAACCTCGGTTTTGATTTCAATGAGCTACTGAAAATCCCTCAAAAGTCAGCATCTGGGGTGAGTACGAACTCGACACTGTCGGCGATGAGCGCCGCACACCCCACAAAAATAACTTCACTTACCTGGCGAATGCTGCATGACATGATATAGAAAGTATACTATAATATATGACTCCCTCCATGAGCAAAACAACAGCAGGCGTGGACCAGTAGATGTTCACAGCGGACAACAGCACTCAAAACTGCGCTGACCAAATACATCACATTGAAAACTGAAGCACCCTATATAGTCAAGTGCGCTTTCGAATATATGTACAGATGCTTCTGAACGTCCTCACCTTATACTCCTGAGTTTTCCCATATTTCGCCAGAGGGTCTAGTCGTTCTAGTACCTCCAACATTTCATACATATAAAAAAGTTAAGAAATCACTTGGGGAAGAAATGATAGCCTCACAAATAAAAAGCTGACCTCATTTTATCGCTATCAAAGGGTGTTTCAAATAAGTTAGCAGCAATATATGTATAGGCACATGCCGTATGTGATGGGAGTATCGGTGAGAGTGACGCATCCAGGAATGCCATCTCAATAAAGAAACTTTACGAGTAAAAACACACAACACAAACAAAGAACGTCACCTCGATCAAAAACTTTGCCATATGATGCATTCTCATGTCGAATTTCATCTCCTTGCTGAATCACCGCAAAATGGTGAGCGAATGTGGGCGAATCTCATGAGATTCGCTGAATATGTAAATTCAGCTAATCTAGAAAAGTTATCCCGAGCATCAGAACAAGCTGGCAACCAATGTAAGCCAGTTTAGCCTAGAACATGGAAGTTTAGTCATGTCAAGAACTTTATGGTGTTTATGTTTGCTACCTGTCGAGTACCGGTAATAATTTCTTCGTCTTGCTTCAACAAAAATCGCTCGAAAGTTGATGTTGCGTGGAGAGCGTTCAGCGGGAAATCTTCAGCGTCCAGTGTCTCCAGATCATGGGCAAGAGTAAGCAGGAAGTCAACTAGTAGTGTGCATATCTGAAAGACTGAGACTGTGCAGAAATTCTAGAATTTCGATCTTCCGTTACGACAAGGCTCACCTCCTTAGATATCTTCAACAAACACACAGGAATGAAATCGAACTCTAAGAAGGCTATGACGTCTCGCCATATGTTCAGCTTCTCTTCAAAAAATCGAAATAACCGAAATAACAAGTCCATGTGAGTACCCACTAAGTACAACTGCTCGCAAGATCTCGAAAAAGTTCTCCAAATTTCCTTCGGCTAGCTCTTCGTTATTCACACTATTGAAACAGTGGTTGAAGTGTCGATTCCACAAAATCCTGCCTGGCTTCCTAAACAGCTCAAAAGTCGAGCTGAAAAAGGAAAAGCAAAAGATAGTGTGAGAGGTCATAGCGGAACTGGTAGGAATAACGAAGGGTCAAACAACGAAACCGTGGCAAGAAAATCTCCCGATAATCAGATAAAAAGTTGGAAGCACATGGTAAGATAACATTTGATTGACTTTCTACACACAAGTAATCTCAAAAATATCGAGTTAGAAAGTGTTGGGATCCACTGTTTCAAGCAAAAAGATTGAAAAACAATGGAAAGCAAAGTGCTGAAGCACCCTCCCCCCCCCCCCCCGCAATAACAATTGAAAGAGTAATTCAAATCGAAAGGAAGAGAAGCAAGAAAAGCTAGGAAGAATTGACCTATACGTGCGTTATTTCGAAATCTTCGCCCGTCGCGGCAAAATCGCACTAAAATCGGGGCGAAACTAAAACGATGACTCGCGCCGGTCCACCGGATTTTGCTGCGAACGCCCATTTTGTGGGCGGATCCCCTGCGCGAGTCAACCGCGAGTGTCTGAGTATGACGGGCAGCGAGAATTGCAAGCTTGTCCGCGTGCATTACAATGTCTTGCGCGTAACGGGTTTAGGGGCAGTTTTCTAGGCAAAGGCAGCAATGCTGTGCGCTCGCACCTGCTCTGTTCTCATGTTTGGGGCGCAAGCAACTTTCCATGTCAAAATCTCGGGATGTTTGGTTTTGGCGAGCTACTGCCTTAAAGGAAGCCTCTCGGGCATGTGTTTTAATGCTGAAAAAGACTTTCGGCTCTAGTGTTTTCATCATTTATAACCTTCCAATGGACCTATTTTGGATATGAACTGCAGAGTAGGCAACACTGGGAACAACCTTTCTTGAACCATATCTTGGCAAGCGTGAAGGTGCGTCGAATGTGCTCGCCATATGAAGCTGTACGCGCTTCACATGGCGAGCACATTCGACACTTTATACTTGATCCACTTCATCCACTTCGCTGTTAGTCAAAGAAGTGAACTGAACGACAGCGAAGAGAATGTGTATAGTTGCTGTGAAGGGCGGAGTGGGCATAGAAGGTGGAGTTAGAGAGCTCTACGTGATCGCAAGGCTCGATGAGTTTGCTGTCATTGCACACGCAAATTGATACAAGGCCTCAAACCAGTTGAATAATCCTGTATTCAAGATCGTTTCAAGTAATCAGAAGCTAACATCTGATAGCAGAACAGCGCCTGAAAGGAGAAAGATATAACTGAGAAAGCTCAATGCGCATGCAAGCCGCAAACTCACCGACTCCCTCGACACGCAGAGGTCTATATCAGTGTCGGATCACTCTTTTTGGGGAGCTTTTCTCGCTTCGGAAGCAATGTTTTACTCAACTTGGGCACCTAATGTTGAGGCCCAAGTTTTTGTAGTTGTCACAAATGCGTCAAGAAACACACGCCTAAGTGCGCGGCCTGGAACACTTGTCCTACTTTGCAAATCGCGTGAACTATGCCCAGGGCATATACTGCGACTTAGCCCACGTTTTGACATGATCGCGAAATGTATAGGGCTTTCAGTTGCAGTGTCGGGTGCACAAGCATCTCCGCTACCGTGCGGCCGCTTCGCATGTATTCTGCACCTCTTTCGCGAACATGCTCACTGATCACTTTCCTACCTCTAGCGTGGGAAAGGCCGGATCCCAGTCGAATTGGCAATGATCGGAGAGCATGTTCGCGGAAGAGATGCGGAGTGCCGCGCGGGAGTGGAGATGCTAGTGCACCCGACACTGCAATTGATGAACCCTGTATGTACCTTTGCGAGAAGCAGCAGTTCGCTGAGTCGGAATTACCGGAGGTTTTCTGTTTTACACGTGTTTGAACTTCAACTGTTTCAGGTCCTAATGACATTGCCATCAAGAAAATTGAAGGCGTGAAGGACCCCAAGGAAGTGACTGAAGAACAATGGAAGAAAGTGCTTCCTGCTGAAGTTTACGACGTTACCAGGAAAGCAGGTTCGATTCGACGTTTTAGCCAAACGACGTGAAGTGTCATTACTTCGTCCTTTGTATTCTACCGCATGTGAATGTCACATTCCAGGTACTGAAGCACCATTTACTGGTGCTTTCGATAAATTCTTCGAGAAAGGCCGTTACGTTTGCCTTTGCTGCGGCGCAGAGCTCTTCAAGTAAGTCGAAAGATTTCTCTTATGCTAAGACAACTTTATGAGGTTCAGCTCTGATTCTAAATACTGGTCTGGTTGCGGATGGCCTGCTTTCTCAAAATCGGTCGATAACGACATGAATATCGTACGCATTCCTGATAACTCTCTCGGCCGACAAAGAACCGAAGTGCGATGCAAAAAGGTTGGTTTACGTGTCTAGAATCCTCGTACGTCGAGTTCGCAAATGATACAATCCAGTAGATTTTTCGCTTGATATAGTTGTGTGCGGCGACATTGGGCGACTAAATTTGTGCGCGAACAAATAAGCAGGGTTCATACTGAGCCGCACAAAGCGGCACAGTTCCAGCACAGCTCTCGAACTGTGCCGGAACTGTGCTGCATGCGCAGCTGGAGTATTTTGACCGTTTCTGATGGTTTTTCTTCTAGGTTTCTCTCATTTCGAACCTTATTCCTCCACCCCGTTTTTCCTTTTGATGAGTGGAACTCCGAGCGCAAAGCGGGGTTGAAGAATAAGCGCTGTTCTGCTTTGTGTGTCCGATTATGCGTGTTGTTCCGCTCGTTCATGTCTTTTCGTTTTATTCTTGCATAAATGTATTCTTTTGTTTCCGGGAGGCCGCTGCAATATTTTCGCAGGCATTTTTCTTGAAGGGAGCAAAAATAGTGCAGAAGAGCAGGAAATTCCATTGATCTGTTGGCCACTTTTGAACTCCTAGCCCCATTTCGTTTTCATTTCATTGTTTTTTCGTTCTTTGTTTTACCCCGCTTCCCTTCTCGTTGTGTAGCGCTTCGAACTTGAAGCGGGGTAAAAGAAGGAATGCGGTTGTGCTTCATGTATCCTCTCAGCCGCGTTCTTTTTCCATTTCATTGCTTTTTCGCTCTTTCTTCTACCTCGCTTCAAGTTCGAAGCGCTACACAACAAGAAGGGAAGCGGGGTAAAACAAAGAACGAAAAAACAATGAAATGAAAACGGTAAGGGGCTAGGAGTCCAAAAGTGGCCAACAGATTAATGGAATTTCCTGCTCTTCTGCACTATTTTTGCTCCCTTCAAGAAAAATGCCTGCGAAAATGTTGCAGCGGCCTCCTGGAAACAAAAGAATACTTTTATGCAAGACTAAAACGAAAAGACATGAACGAGCGGAACAACACGTATAATCGGACACACAAAGCAGAACAGCGCTTATTTTTCAACCCCGATTTACGCTCGGAGTTCCACTCATCAAAAGGAAAAGCGGGGTGGAGGAATAAGGCCCGAAACGAGAGAAACGTGGAAGAAAAACCGCCAGAAACGGTCAAAATACTCCAACTGCGCATGCAGCACAATCCGCGCGGGACTCTTCCAAATTCGGCGACATATAGTCCTCCACCCAGCTGCGCAGGTAATGCGGCCGCTTGCGCGCGCAAAATGCCGGCATCACTGGCGTGGCTATTAGTCCACGCGCGAATTCGTTCGCCCAATCTTGGCATCGCAAGTACACCATATCAAGCGGAAAATTTGTCAGTATTTGAGACTCTTTTCTCTATAGCAATGTAATCCATAAAGTTTAGTGTAACGCACACCTCGGACATGTATTTGACGATGGTCCAGAGGACACCGGGGAACGATACTGCATCAACAGTGTCTGCATGGCGTTTGAGAAGGCCGAATGAATTGCACAATCCTACTAATCATCTCGCTAACCCTTCTACCTCTAAGACTCGACTGTTGACCCTCTTTCGTGCAGACCACCTCGATGTTGAATTAACAAGTCGGATTAGTTTGACCTTAATGTTGCAGTCACTTTTAAAATGTACACAGTTCTTATATATAAAGCTTACTAGATAAATCAAGGCACAGAATAGCTTATTGTTGGGATATATGCAGTAGAAGACATGAGGTTGGGCAAACACTTTGTTTTCTGCGATAAAGCCGGAACTTGATTTTTATTGTACGCCCAGCACATACGGAATGGCGAGCAACACGATGAAGTGTACAGTCTGTTTCAACCCGAGTAGGCGCATTACGCAGCAGCGCTTCAACACCGCGGAAGCTTTGTGGGTGCACAGTGTTGACATCCTGCCAACAAAGGAGGAAGATGAAGTGACGCAGACACGCAGCGGAAGCACGCATACTGTGGCAGCGGAACGGCGCATTGCGCGGTGGACGCCCACCAATCAGTCCCCGCCTAGAGTGGGTTGATACTTACTGTATAGGCTGCCACCGGACGAAGCGCAGAAGTAATACTAGTTGAGCGGGCGCGGACGCGGCGCGCACGTATCCTCACCGTTGTAAATCCTGCGCCTCATGCGCTCTGCGGCTAAAGCCGCGATCGCGCCCAAAGGTATTGCGTCTTCGTCATGCAGCAGCCTTCAACACTTATGTCAATCAGGTGCCTTCTTCCGCAAGGGAACTACGCATGCGCAAGGCAAGGCCTTGCGCGAACATGCAATCGATGAGGCCAATTTAAATGCCCGTGTCATACGAGCGCGAACATGGCGCGAAGCACATTGCGCTTACGGAAAAGGGAGCACGTGGTTAACACATTCACGACAATACGACATACCGGTGGGTCGTAAGGTTCTTGAAGCTCTAGCTTTGCCAGTTTACGATGGAATTCCACGGGGTTTTGGAACATGATTAAAGGCGAAGGCGAAGCGCCAGCCTGAGTGGTCCGGGTTCGGGATAGGTGTAATGTTACGGTAGGTATACCGTAGATAGAGGTAAGGCACAAATTTTAGCTCAAATTTTTCGCAGAGTGGTGCTGTTTTTGATAATTCAAGTTTACATGCACGAGAAATACGGGGAGGGCATACATTGATGTCACTGTGGTCCCACTGTGGTCAGCCCATCAAAAATTATCGATTTTATCATTTTTCGCATTGTTCACAGGAAGCTAAAACTTATATCTT